>JAUNZO010000365.1:0-201652 GCA_031894775.1 Chloris gayana
TGGCTATAGTTTGTTCTCGTCTGAATTTCATGGTCATAGCATGTGCTTATTCTAGTTGCTTGGCGCTAGCCTAAGTATTTAGATCTCTCTCTTAACCGTGGTGGTTAGGTTAGGAATCCGGATCTTGCTTTGATCATGATTACTTAGTGATATGTGTGTGATGCATAGTGTCTTAAGGATGCCAGATGTGTGAGCTAGGTTGTGACAGGACTAGTTATAAATGTCCACAAAGTTAGGGTACAATGGGAGGTCGACATTATTACCAAGTGAAGGATCTACGTGCTTCCTAAACTGGGCCGTAGGATGCTGATATAGGTTGTGACATCGTTAGCACGAATCTGTAGGAACATGTTGTTTTCCTACTGATTTAAGATGTTCACAAAGTGCCAAGTAAGCGAGGATTAAGATGGTAATGAATACTGCTTCGGTGGCGATCGGCAAACCTCTCGTGCCGATCGACACATCCTTTCTCCGACCACTAGATGCATATAGGCTAACTCCACGTGTTCCTCCTTGGTCGATGTGTATGCTCCTGAAAGCCTTCTTAGTCTTAGGCCAATTAAGCCTTAGTGTCGATCGGCACAACCCTAGCTTTGAATTCTTTTTCATGCTCACGTATGTGCAATATGTACTTCATGCTAGGAATGATTTGTTAGAGAAAATAGCAAACCTTAAACACGGTTTTCTTGTTGATCCTCGTGGATTCGATTAAAGGGGTGGCAACGAATCGAATACAGTTCGAATAGGGCCTATATTGTATTTGTATCCATATTATAATACAGATACAGATACAAATATGAATATTGTTCGGATGTAAATACGAATCGAATGTTTGATAAATACGAATACAAATCGAATAACTCACTAATTTGAACGGATACGAATACATCTAACTTTATATGTTATGAAGACAGTTATCTACAGTTCTTCATATTAAAATTACCACCGGTCATTTGGTTTGATATATTATACTTTAAAGTCACCGAATCACGTCAAATTTGAACATATTTTCTAATACTTTAGGTATAATATAAATATATAATTATGCTACAATGGCTGCTATGCAGTGTTGTCTACACCTTGTCTAAAGGTGATTATGTACTCTCTTTTTCCATAATATAATATATCCTACCGTTTATCAAAAAAGAAAAATGCAGTTAGCAACCAGTAGCATTATATCCATTTCTGTAACGAATTGGTGAATCCAAGGCTAATTTCAAGAAGATAAATTCGCTCGGTAGCGAATAAAATTCTGTCTCCAAGCTATATTATTCCATCATGATCATTATTTCCTAGGAGTTTCCTCGGCTCACAGCCAGCTGGACGGGAGGTCGATGTTCTGGAACCTGAAGGTGCAGTCATCAGAGTCCTTGCTGAGCACGATCTCCGGCCCGTCCTCGTCCATGGTAATCTCGTCGGAGGACCCTTCCTCATTGGCTGCGGCGACCTGCGCAGGCCTGCCCTGCGGCCTGGCCGCCGCGGCGCTCTCGAGGAGGACAGGCATGGTGATCTCCCGGTCCCACACGAGGAAGCTGAGCGTAACAGGGCGCAGCGCGTGGCGGTGCAGCGTGAGGCGCTGGCTGAGCGAGACGGTATCGGCGCACCGGACGTCACCGGCAGTGGAGACGGCCCACGGGAGGACCTTGTCTTGTCCGACCCGCACGACGACGAGGAGCTTGGAGGCGCGGCGCGCACGCCGGTACAGCTCCAGCAGGCCGGACCGGGTGGAGGCCACGCCCGGCGTGCTCTCGTCCGCCACCGAAGAGACGTAGATGAAGCCCTGCATGGGTTACATACAAGATGCTAAGAGGCATTGTTGATCAACAAAACGCTGATACTCAATTAAATCGTCGGAGAAATGCTGCTCTGTAGCACGTCCGACAACGGAGCAGGAGTACCGGCGGGATTACCTCTTCAGTGCGACTTATAGCGAAGCCCAGCCTGGTGTCACCCGGCTGCAGTTTGATCTCCAGTGCGATCTCGCCTGCCGCCGGGGCATACCACACGCGAACTGCCCTGACAACGCCGATGTCCACTCCATGGTAGTCCTCGAACCCGTAGAGGCTCATGGTCGCCACGTCCGCGAGGTCGCCTAGATTTCCCATGTTCACCGTAGATAGCGCTGTATCTCCAGAAATCTGGCACAGACACGAGAGATCAATAAGTTCTACATCTTGATAGTCTCAACACTTCTCTAGAGTTACGTATTGGACGCTATCGTGTCAATGTACAATCAGGATGGCATACCTTGGTGAGCAGGGCCTCAGTTTGCACATTCATGAGCACAATTGGGACACCTGACCTCTGTGAAGACCTGAGCCAGGTGTCAGCCCTGGCCAGGGTGTCCTCCAAGCTGAGGTACTTGGTCTGCGACTCGTCAGCCGCCAGCGGAAGCAGGAGGAGGGAGAGGAAACGGCCGGCATTGGATACGGGCAGCAGGTCCGTCATCTTCCTATCCCACGGGAAGGCCTCATATGAGGTGCCAATCTTTGCATTCCGCAGCGCTGCTATCGCCTTCGAGTTCTTGGAACCTTTGGGAAGATGGTTTAGTTGCATAGCTGTGACTGAGCGGATGTAACTTTGCTCAGATTTTGAGATGTGGTGATTCTCGAGTAGAAGTATAATGCAACTGTACAAAGCGAGCTGAGGAATTTATGTATGCGTCTTAGGATATACATCTAGTTGCTTCCTTGATATGAATGCCGAGCAATGTAACTATAATCAAAAAAATTGATGGCAACTTGCAACAAGTGCATGTACCAAGCAAACAAACCCAATTGGAGGAAATAATGGAGAGGCCATGCAACCTTTGGATCCAGGAACAAGCACCAAATTACTAAATATAGTAACCGATCATTGGCTAACTGGGAATGATGAAGTCTTGGACTTTGATCCTTTGACCTTGTCAAGGTCACGTTACTCAAGACATGCATACATGTGGTCCTGTTCCATTTCATTTAATTTTTCATACCGGAAATGTTTAGACATGATAGCTCGCAATTGACCAGGTGACTAATCTGAGATCTAACACAGATTCTAACGCCACTCAGATATGTAATTGGCTCTTTCTTCTCCTCGGAGACCATCCCCAAAATAAGAAGAATGGTGCTGAACGAGTAGAGAAAAGCTCTATTCCCAGCACAATTCATTCCAGCCAAAAGAGAGTGAACGATACTGAGTTCTCGGTACTTGTTGTCTTAATGGAAAAAACGCCAATAATAAAATCTTGCACATTTATTTTTTCCTCAAAAATCAGGCTTCCAAATGGTAAATGCTACATTATTCCTATAAAAAAGATATAATGTCACCGTAATATTTCATAACTATCCATTTCTCTCTCTATGACACCAATTTTCTTTTGTTAAAACTGATTTATTGTCGTAAATGTAGTAGTCATAAGGTATACCTTTTTATAATACATCCATATCCCTTTGTTCGTTAAATAATTTTAATTTCTGATCATTAGTTGATAACAAATGACTGCAATGTTATATAGCTGAATTTTGACTGTTTAATGATGGAAAAATAACTTGAAGAATAGAGCACAGAAACCGATATTTACTATTATCATTTGCCACTAGACTATTTCTTTATTATAGCCACCTGAGTAGTAATGTACCATCTGTGATACTAGAGTTTTCCCCGGAAACTTAAGGCCATTCTCAATGGGCCTTTCGTTTGATATTAATTAGGTGTCATATCAGAAAATAGATGACATGACAAACAATTTAATATAAAAGTGAGAGGAAGTCTTTCATCCTACCGAAAGGTCATAAAAGACAAATGAAAGTATATTGAGTGCATTTTCTTTCATCCTTAACATCCTCAAGACTAGAAAGCTGATGTGTCATACTTGAAAATTGTGAAATGAAAGTATGTATTGAGAATGTCTAAAAAGCAGACATGAGAAACGATATGCCCCCTGCTGTTGACCCTCGATCTGTACATGCCTCTTCTACAGTATAATAAGAGTGGCAGAAACGAAGTTGGATTCACAATAATTTATTATTTTTCTTCTTTTAGTTTACTTAACAGACGTGTGTGCCAATACTCAATGCAACCCATGATACTTGCACTAATATTAGGAATCATCGAATGATGCAATATCGTTCGGATCTCAATTGAAAAAAACAATGCAGAAATACCAAGATCAAAGAACATCCCTACTTGGAGAAAAAGAAGTGTCATGTTGATGTTGTTCCTGCGTGCCAACCGTTATGCTTATGCTCATTGCCTATTCAATTTATATGATCGAGGACACAGGAAATATTTAAAAGCGCATGAGAACGAGAAGTTACGAGTTACAATGAGTGAACAACAATTGTTATTAAGCTCAATATGTTGTAATCAATGATTTTTTTCTAAAGAAATATTAAAAAATATATTTTGAAAGGCACTACCTCGCAGCAATTTGAAATAAAAGAGTACGAGGCGGACTTCAGTTTCATACATAGAAAACGAAGAATTATTGAATAAAATGAATGGAACTCCCATAGTACTAGCATATTAATTCCTAGTTGGTTACCTCGTAATGTAACAACTGACTGTTTATTATATTAAAAATAAATGATTTTTTAACAGTGTTCCCAGGTTCGAGAAATCCGGTCCGTTATTATTCTGCGACCAACTGTATCTGTTAGAATCACATTACCAATCTTTGAATTTGCTTGGCAAATAAAACAAAATTTTAGACGAAGTATGATAATCTCTGCTTAACGAGTTTGGCCCCTATTTGTTCAGAAAATAAGGAAACATCTTGCACCATGTAGACTCACTTGCATTGACATAATTTCGCAACAGCACTATAACTCATTTGTTCAGTGTTAACAAGTTCGCATTTTCTCAGCATTTCTACTTTATTTATTTGTTACGGCCATGGACGTACGTGCGCACATTTGAGCATTATTGAACCTGATAGAGTGATGATGAGTTGTACACACGTTACCTTCCATGTCGAGGCTGTCATGGCTGGAGAGGTTGCCGTCAGCGGAACTGTCATCACCGCCGCCTCCGCCTGCCTTACGTCCCTTCCTCCCGCCGGCGGACAACGAAGACGACCAGCTGAAGTCCGGCGCCGCCGCTGCCGCGTCCGATAAGTGGCCTCCCCTCCCCTTTGCATGATGAACCTGGCGCACCATCGTGCTCCACGCGCTTGAACGCCGACATGAGAAGCTTCTGCACGCCACGCTTCTTCGCTGTCTTGCTGGCGCCGTGGCCTGCGGCCTCGGCCGGGTACGCCGCCGCGCTCGGTGGCAGCGGTTCCATGCGACGCTCGGCTGCTGCCACCGTCGTCTGACGGCTCCGGCTCGTCAGGCTCGCCGCCGGCGTGTGTGGATGCATGCCGATGAGGTGAGAACGTTGGCTTCTAGCTTGTGCCAGAGAGAAGGGCGAGGAAATCTCATGCCTGTCGTGGCCTATTAAAGCTGCGCGCGTGGAGACGGTTGAGGTACGGTGTGGGGACCGTGCTGTGGGGCGACGACGGGTCCTGCAGTTGGAGCGTGTGTATACAAGAGATTACCGAGAACAGACGCATCGTCCATCTGGGCTGAGAACAAACTTTAGGGGTTACTAAACTTTAGGTTCTAAATTTTAGCTTCTCAATAAAACATGCAGGCCCTATGAAACTGTGCAATAACTTAGTCATAATTTCATCCTATAGTATTCCTATGACTCATTAAGGGCAGTTATTGCTACAATATTGTGTGGGCTGAATTACTAAAATGTCACTGGCCTGGTTGGCTATAAAGGGCATTTCACCCATGGGCCGAGGCAGTTTTGGGCCCAAGCTGTTTTAACCATTTTCGCAGAGTTATCTAAATTCCAGGATTATGCAAACTTCCAAAATTCATAGAATATTCAGGCAAATTCAGAAAAAATGTGAAACCAATTTTGTTGAATTCATACAATTACACTCTATTTTATACTCCCTCCGTCCGGAAATATAAGCATTTGTTGACTTTTAGTTGTTATGTTTGACCATTCATCTTATTTAAAAATTTAATTAAAATTTAATTTATTTTGTTACAATATACTTTATTCCTATGTATGTTTTAAGTACGTCTTCTTTAGTTTGTATTTGCATAAATATTATTAATAAAACGAATGGTCAAACGAGAAATCAAAAAGTCAACAAATCCTTATATTCTTGGACGAAGGGAGTAGTTAATTCAAAATGTGTTGTTTTGTTCCTGTATTTTGTAGCTTTTCTAAAATTAATGTCCTTGCTTTATTTATTTAAACTAACTAGCTATTTTATGATAATTAGGGTTAATATTGATAAATATTTTTCCTTCATAAAGGAAATATTGCAGACAAAAATTAAATGCTTTCTTTTTCATAAAATAGCATATGCAATTAGCATTTCATGTGGTCATTTCATGTTGATTCATGTCGTAGATGCGAGTAGTAATTCATCGATGGTCGATAATTCACGCATCGTTATTTCGTATCATCATTTCATGTGAATGCATCTCATCATTTTATGTTATCATTTGATGTCATTATTTTATGTTACCCTTAACGAAGACCTTAGTTACTAATCGCCGATAGCGTCATCGCGTGTCATATATTGCATAATCATGCATGCATGCTATTAACTCGTAATGGATTGTTAATCATCGTAGAATGCGATGATGTCCAATAGCAAGTCAAGGATCTCCAAGAGGTGATCATCGAAGTCAACACGTACCCGAAGGAACTACTCCAAAAGCAATCCAACAACCAACCGAGGTGAATCCGAAGTGGTGATCATCGACATTAACGAATAGAAAGTTAACTACGCTACGGTTAAAGGCAAGCCCGGTGCATCCCACCTATATTTTAAAATCTTTTCTTTATAACGATCGGTTGAGTCATGGTTGTGCATCAGGTTATAGGAGTTGACTAGCACCATAGATGCATGAGTAGGACTCCGATGTGAGTGTTACCCTTATACTCGGTACGAATAGCTCAATAGCTGCTATGCTTACATCATAGGCAATGGTAGAAGTCGAGCGGTGCCGAACACTACTCGCGAGATATAGGATATTGACTTGTTAGATGATGCTAAGAGGAATGAAGATGAAGTTGCGAGTTAAAGATGAAAAATGAAGATGATGAAGTTGAGATCGGACGGGCCCGATTGGGGAAAGGGTAAAGACTAGGTCTTGCAAGGTGATAGTCCCGTCTCGTGTCGATCAAGGACCATACCGTTGTTGGTTGCGCCGAGCAAGTATTGAACATACCGATCTACATGCTCGGTGTTTATGGGCACGATGAAGCTGATATACCCTAACTCCCTAGTGGTTCGACGTAGCCAACTTTCTTTGCTGGTGGTGTTTGTTTATTTTGAGACGAGGCCTCCCCGGGAGGGGATTGGTGGTCGCTCACGGATAACGTCGAAGACGGGTATCATGTGGGGTCTCCATATTCTCGAGGGAGTTGGAAACGGATCGGCATCCGTCAGGAGTTAGCGGGAAAAGTTGTCATATACGACCAATGCGGTGTGTATACGTCGTGTGTTGGGGGCTCGACGCGAGCCAGGCTTCGCCCGGAGGCAATGCCATGGAACCCCCGCGCACATTTCTCACACTAACGCCGAGTTTTGTCTTCAAGCAAGCACACGCAGGTCGCCGAACGACGCGAGGCACCCGAAGCGAAGGAGGTGCCTCGAGACGAAGTCAAGGTCTCAAGGGAAGCCCGAGGAAGGGGCCAAGCCCCAGGTGCGAGGGCCGCGACCCGCGGAGCAACCGATCGGCGAGGCCAAGCGTGGCGGGCGCGGAGCGCCGAACGAAGCGAAGCGAGGGACCGGAATGCGTCCCAGCCTAAGCCGCGGGCGACACGGCTTCGGCAGGCTTTCCCAGGATGTCCGCGTGAGTTACCGCCTCATGGTAGGATTAGGGCATTCGGCCAAGGATAATATGGTCTTGTAAAATGTGGCTCCCTGCACTATAAAGGAAGCCCAAGGGTCACTTGTAAAGACACATGTAATCAGCAAGTTAACTTCGCTTATACTAAGAGTTGTTATCTTGCCACTTTGTTCTTTTATACTCTGCATATCTCATTCTTGTGTTCGGCGTGCTAAGTGAGCATTACCCTCACCGCTTAGCACATCAACATCATGTAGTCGGGTTTTCCGAGCTGGTGAAATCGATTTGAATCGATGTCCCCGGCAGTAATGAGTACCGCTCATTGTCTTAGTCACATCGTAGTTAATCAAAAGGAATGTGAAGAGAATGAAGTGATTATTGTTAGTTAAAGATAATCTTTTGCTTGCAAACTTGATTGTGGTAGATGTAGGTTGCAATCAATAGTTCCTAATGTAGTTAATCTTGAGCTAATAGTTTGAAAGTAAGGATGAACCATTAGCGCTGTTTTTGCAAGCTGAGTCAACCCACAGCTAGAAAGCCCGAGCATACTAGGTGTTGGCCTTAGTGTGCCTTTTGACGGTTCAGTCTTGTTGACTATTAGATACTCAGTGGCTTCATTCTTTATGTTTTTTAGGTCACCGGCCATACCCTTTTGACTCGTGCGGTAGTTTCCTTAGTGTGAAGCAGTTCCCAAGGGAGGTTCTATTCGGTGGGAACACATCCCTGTCGCTGTGAAGCACGAAGATTCGTGGTGCACGTCGGGCTCAGTACATCACGTTAGTTATTTAAGATGTTTTTTGTTGTAATATAACTTCTGCTGTAAGACTCGCTAGTTTATTTAAACTGTCTTGTTGTAATAATTTCCGCTGCAGAATTGTTTGTATTTTAAAAACCTGATTGTATTATACCATGATGTATATATTCTGGCTTGTATGAATGTATGTACTGTTGTTACTCGCTTCGTCGAGTGTCTCTCTCGTACCGATTTTTGGTTGTCCCGGAAGGGATGTCACAGCCGCGGATCCCAAGGGGAAGGGGAAGGGGAAGGCCTCGACGCCGCCACCATCATCGGACTCTAGCGACGATGACTAATTACATGGAAGCTAAATAGTTTTCCTCTAACTTCTCTTATTTTGGATGGCTCTTGTGCTTCCTTGCTTGCTTGTGGACGTGAGAAGTAAATGACTGACCGTTAGTCTTGTTGTTGATGTCATCACAAAGTAATTAAGGTCCATGCGGAATGGTTCTTCTTCCCTTTATTCTCTGTAGTACGTCCAAACTTCTACTTCCTGCAATTAGCATGGATGTGGTATAATTGAATATAGAAAATAGTAATTGATATTGAGGGATAGATTTCACCTATCATTATTCCTCTATTATATGTACTTCATTATACACTCATCAAACCAGCTGATCACCCCATTATTGGAGGACAAAAACCATCAACGTCCCATGCTCTTGACCAAATGCCATCGTTCCTAAGAATGTTCAAACAACAACTTCGAAGCATTGAATGATCTGAAATATTGTCGTTAATTAGAACAAGGTTAGCATTCACCTGAGAATGAATTTCCTTCTCTAGTTGTTTAGCCCGCATTCGTATAACTGGACCAACAATATTATTTGCATCCTTATTATTAATAACATTATTATCGATGGTAGGGATGTCCTCATTAGCCTCCCTCTCTTTAGAAGGAGTCGTCCACGACTCAGACTCACCGACAAATGGAAGCAAATCTTTGACATTGAATGTTGCACTCACATTGGAATACTCAGGTGGAAAATCAATTTTGTAAGCATTATCATTTATCTTTTTGAGAACCTTGAATGGACCATCACCCCGTGGAGATAACTTACTCTTGCGTTGGTGAGGAAATCGATCCTTGCGTAGATGTAACCACACTAGGTCACCGGGTTGGAATAAAACTTTTTCTTACCCTTGTTCGCTTGCTTTGCATACTGTGCAGATTTCTTCTCAATGTTCCCCTTGGTGTCATCATGTAGCTTCTTAATAAATTCAGATCTCTTTGCAACATCGAGGTTAACTTGT
This sequence comes from Chloris gayana, assembly GCA_031894775.1. Lineage (NCBI taxonomy): Eukaryota > Viridiplantae > Streptophyta > Magnoliopsida > Poales > Poaceae > Chloris > Chloris gayana. The sequence goes on from JAUNZO010000365.1 coordinate 9,898, forward strand.
TCCTGTAATGGTAAAGGCAAGAGATCCATGGGTGTATGTGATTTAAAACCATAAACAATTTCAAATGGACAGAAATTTGTTGTTGAATGGACTGCCCTGTTATAAGCAAACTCGACGTATGGAAGGCAGTCTTCCCACATCTTCAAATTCTTTTTCAGGACAGCACGTAGCGTTGTAGATACGGTACAGTTGACAACTTTAGTTTGCCCATCTGTTTGTGGGTGACATGTGGTGGAAAATAACAACTTTGTGCTAAGTTTACCCCCCCCCCCCCCCACAATGTCTTCCAAAAATAGCTCAGAAATTTGGCATCCCTATCTGAAACAATAGTCTTTGGTACTCCATGTAAACGAACAATCTTCCTGAAAAACAAGTCAGTTGGTCTTATGACATGGAATAAAATGTGCCATCTTAGAGAAGCGATCAACAACAACAAATATGGAATCACTCCCCCTCCGAGACCGAGGTAATCCTAAAATAAAATCCATGGATATATCTTCCCAAGGTACATTTGGAATTGGTAATGGAACGCATAAACCATGGGGATTAAGGCGAGACTTGGCTTTCAAGCAAGTTATGCACCGCTCAACGTGCCACTGGACATCACGTCTCATATGTGGCCAAAAGAAATGGTCAGCAAGCATATCCAATGTCTTTTTCATGCCAAAATGACAAGCTAAGCCACCTGCATGTGCCTCCTGCAAATGAACATGTTGAATCAAACAAGCTGGAATACAGAGTTTGTTAGTCCGAAATGAGAATCCATCATGTATATAGAACTTTTCCCAACCTTTCCCAACTATGCACTGAGAGAAAGCTTCTTTAAAATCTGAATCAGTAGAATAAAGTGTTTTAATTGAATCCAATCCAAGAACCTTTGCATCAAGCTGAGTAACCAACGCACACCTTCTTGACAAAGCATCTGCGACAATGTTATCTTTACCTTTCTTATGCTTGACAACATAGGGGAATGTCTCAATAAACTCAATCCATTTTGCATGCACGCGGTTTAGCTTACTTTGAGTCTTGAGATATTTTAAAGCTTCATGATCGAGTGTATGACAAACTCGTAGGAAACAAGTAATGCTTCCATATTTCGAGAACTCGAACTAAGGCATAAAGCTCTTTGTCGTAAACAGAGTAGTTCAAATGTGGACCATTTAATTTTTCAGAAAAGTAAGCAATGGGTTTACCTTCCTGCATTAGCAGACCACCGATGCCAACACCACACTACAAGAAAAATAGTCTCTAGACACGTTTATGTTGCTACGTTTTTGTAAGTGTGTCTACATCGTAGCTAGAGACACTTTTTGACACAATTTTGAGAATGTGTCAACATGATATGATCTTAGAGACGCTTTAACGTAAATAATACGATAAACACGTTTTTTGACATGCTTTGTAAAACATCATAGTGTTACGATTTTAGACACGCTTTGAACCATCGATATCCAACGTAAAGACGTTTGTTGACATGTTTTAGAGGGAATCTCAAAATGATATGGTATTGAGAGATGCTTTAATCATATCCCACGACATCGGACACGTTTTTTAACACGTTATTAAAACCGTATAAAAAGTGAGATGATATTAGACACGTTTTTATCGTATCTACCCTCGTTTAGAGACATTTTTGACATGATATTGAAAATCCTAGAGACGTTAATACACTAAGAGAACATGCATATAAAAGAATATATGGTCAAAGAATATCAACTTTGTTTCCTAGGTGAGTTGGTTAGATAAATGACGAAGTCGCAGGTTCAATTCCTACTAATTGTATGAATAAGTCAATCGTTTAGAACAAGTTTTACAATAATATTTTTTAAAGCATTGTATACAATGTGTCTATATGGATAGAAACACAATCTAAACGTATCAATAAAGTCGTGTCTAAGATCATTAACATGTCACAAAACATGTCAACTCTAATACATACAACGCATTCGTGAAAACGTATCTATAAACATATGTATGCTTTATAGCATCTCTATTAAACGTCTTATACTTTAATAGACATGTTTTCAAAAATCATATTTACCAAGCTTTGACACGGTACGTTCGGAGACGCCTCGAACATGATTTATGAAGACGTCTCTATTTTTTTTATTGAGACAAAATAAACGTATCTAGACCTTAAATAAAGCGTGTCTACAGGGAGTGTTTTCTAGTAGTGCCGCTTGCATCACAGCTTAATTTCAAAGGTTTTACCAAAGTCTGGTAGTTGTAGTAGTGGTGCTTCACAAAGTTTTCTTTTTAGCTCTAGGAATGTTTGGTCCTGTTCAGCTCCCCACTTGAAGGGGACATCCTTCTTTGTCAAATTATTCAGTGGTGCAGCAATTGTACTAAAATCTTTGACAAATCTCCTGTAGAAACCTGCAAGTCCATGAAAACTGTGAACTTGGCTCACATTTGCAGGTGTAGGCCAGTCCTTTATTGCTTTGGTCTTTTCTTCATCAACACGAATGCCTTCTGCACTCACCACAAAACCAAGAAAAACAACACGATCTGTGCAAAAAGTGCACTTAGTAATGTTGCCATACAACTTTTCAGCCCTCAAAACAGCTAATAATTGGCGGATATGATCAATATGTTCATCAAAAGAATTACTATAGATTAGGATATCATCGAAATATACAACCACAAACTTGCCAATAAATGCTCTCAAAACATGATTCATTAAACGCATAAAAGTTGAAGGAGCATTTGTCAATCCAAAGGGCATAACAAGCCATTCATATAAACCGAATTTTGTTTTATATGTTGTCTTCCATTCGTCTCCAATTTTCATCCGAATTTGGTGATAGCCGCTTCATAAATCAATTTTGGAAAAAATAACAGCACCACATAATTCATCTAACATATCATCAAGCCTTGGAATAGGGTGATGGTATCTAATAGTTATAGCATTTATAGCATGACAATCAACACACATGCGCCAAGAACCATCTTTGTTTGGGACTAAGAGTACTGGAACAACACATGGGGAAAGAGATTCTCGAACATACCCTTTGTCCATAAGATTTTTTACCTGTTGCTGAATTTCTTTTGTTTCGTTAGGATTAGCACGATATGCTAGACGATTTGGAAGAGAATCACCGAGAACCAAATCAATTTGGTGTTCAATGCCATGTACAGGAGGAAGACCAGCCGACACCTCATCCGGGAACACATCTTCGAAGTCCTGCAATAAATCAAGAAGAACACTGGGCAATGCTGAGGGTGAGCTGTTAGTTGAAACCAAAACATCCTTGTATAGGAGCACAAAAAATGGGGCTGCTGTGTTTCCCACTTCTCGCAAATCACCCTTGCTCACCAATAAACACTTATTCTGTTGTGGCACTTGTTTGTTTTTTGTAGTCTTTATGGAGTGGAATGGTTTAGGATTCTCTCTCTTACTGTTGTTCTGTGTGTCACTCATTTTTCTCTTGTCACTCTCCTCTCTTTTCATGCGAGCAACATCGGAAGCATGTATATCTTCAGGAGTCAATGGAACAAAAACCACCTTCTTCTATTTTTGAACAAATGAATATTTGTTTGAACGGTCATAGTGCATAGAATCCACGTCAAATTGCCATGGACGGCCCAAAAGTAGGTGGCAAGCTTGCATTGGAACAATGTGACAATCCACCACACCATGATAGTCACCAAAATGATAATCTGACCATGGAAGAAACCTTCACCGTCCCTGAATTATTCAACCATTGCATATGGTAAGGGTGTGGGTGGCGACGTGTTTGCAGCCCAAGCTTCTCAACAATCATGGCACTAACAATATTGTTACAGCTTCCACCATCAATCATGAATCGACAAACTTGTCCTTTGATTTTGCAACGTGATTGAAACAAGTTATGACGCTGCCCTTGTTCAGCTGCAACTAATTGAGTTGAAAGAACATGACGCACCACCAAAGAATGATTTGGCATACTCGAATATGGAGGTAGACATTTAGGTTGCAGCAAGTATGTAAGAGCATTTTCAAAAGGGAATAATGGTAGCTCATTACCATATTTCGGAGCACAAATAACTTCTTGCATTACTTTTGTTTTTGTAGGATTCAAAGGACCAGCCTTCAAGCTACTATCAAAATGACATGGAGCTGTAAGTAATGTGATAGAAGCACTCTTGGAGGAATCATGAGTGTCCCAATCATGCAAATCAGCAAGCAGTTCATCAAAATCAGCACAAGTAATTTCCTTCGTGGAGTTTGGAAAAAATAGTGTTTCTGTGCATCTCACCAACATGATTAAAAGCTTGTAGCGCTAAACAATTCAGGCCTAATTCACACTCACCATCCTCTGCTTCATATTTCAAAGTTTCTACGCTGCCATCATGGAAATCTATATCATCGTTGCCATCCTCCTCCTCAGTTTGTGAATTATAAGAACCATCCGCAAGGGCAAGAATAACATGCCGATTGGGGCATTCAGTCTGCTTATGCCCATGGCCACCACACTTAAAACACTCAATTGAACTTGTTTTTTTTTCTTGCCGGGAGTAGTAGAGGAGCTTCACTGACTTGCGCCAATGGTTTTTCCTTTCATCTCAGTTTGTTTTGTTGTTCTAGAATCTGCACGAGGTGTAAAACGTGCTCACGAGGAAGGTGTTGAGGAACCTGATCCCTGCTGCTATTGGTTGCGCCATGAAGAATTACTGTTAGAAGCAGAAAATGAAACACAATTTTTGTTATAAGATTCAGCCAACTGCCGTTCTGCTCTTTTTGCAAAGTGCACCAATTCTATGAGGTTGGTCTAACTAGTCATGTCCACCTTGTTAGCAATTGGTTTATTGAGTCCAACTAAGAAACGAGCCATAGTGGATTCTTCATACTCAGTGATTCCTGTACGAAGTAGGCACATAATACTCATCAACACTTTGATTTCCTTGTACAAGTCGCTTCAACCGTAAATGCAACTCACGGAAATAATTTGTTGGAACAAAACGACGCCTCATCTCACGTCATATCCATGTCATACCAAGTAATATAATCTTGTCCCACACGATGAAATTCAGCACAAACTTGATTCCACCAGGTGATGGCATATCCTTTGAACTCAATTGCAGCAAGCTTCGCTTTCTTATCAATAGGATAATCATATAAGTCAAAAATTTGGTCCACTTTGGTCTCCCAATCATAATATGCATCAGCATCCTCCTTGCCGGTGAATGACGGTACAGAAATCTTGACTTTTCCCAAATCATCATCTCTTCGACGGTTAGGATCACCATGATGCCTCCCATGGTGACCATCATTATTTCTGTGATGATGATCATCATACTCACCAAACAGAAAATGCCGACCACCAGCACCATTATTATCACGATCCACATTAGGTCTTGGAGCTGCACCAACGGGAATTCATTCAGCACGACCAACAAAATTTTGTTGATCCCGATTATTAAGATGTCGATGACCAGCACTCATTGCATCAACAATACGTGCAGCCCAAGCCTCTAATTTTGCACGATCATCATTTTCATGTGGAATATTGTTATGTTGATTTTCATCATGTTGTAAATCTGCAAGAAAAGGTTGAAGAATTTGTAGCTGTTGCATCAATTGATTCATTTGTGCACGCATCTCCTGAAATTCTTGTACCGAAACAGTAGCACCATTGTTTGAGTGAGACCCATTTACACCTGCCATATTAGTGAACTGATAGCAAATGGATTAAGAGAATGTATATATGTGGAATCACTCCCTTACCACTTACCACACGAGTTCTTTGTCCCCCTGAAAAAGTGAGAACCGTGGCAGCAGAAGTAATGGAAGAATGATTGTCCCAGAAACGACAGTGTACAGCTCGCTGATGCTTTAAGTGTGGCTTGGTGGTGGGGTGAAATTTAGTGGACTGCAAGCTGAATGTAGTGATGCAAAATTGAATAATAATCCAACAAAGCACAAGTCTAAGTTGCTGATTAAGAAGGAACAGAGAAGAAATGGACAGGGATGCAGAAGGGTGAACAAAAAGAGTAGAAAGACTCAACTTTCACCAGCGGAACTGCTGCTCCTTTGTCTCTTCTATATTTTTCTTTACTGAATTGCTTCTCTTTTTTTTTTTTTGGGGGGGGGGGGGAATCTCTTTTTTTTTACAGAATTGCTGCTCCTTTTTCCTCAATACCACTTGGAAAAACAGCAGATAACTTCAAAAGATAGAGTGGCGCAGAATAACAAAATGAAGTCTTGAGAAGTTTGTTATGCAAAGGGGAAAGAAATCAAGGGAGGGATGGGTGGGGATTTTTTTTGTGTGTATTTCAGACAGAAGATATGAAGAAAAGAAGGCTAAAGTTCAGATAAAAAACAAGAGAAGGGGAGAAAAAAAATGAGCAAAGATTGTGTACCAAGGAAAATCAACAACTAGACAAGATTCAAAGGATTCAAAACTCAGAAATGCAAACTACAGATCAACCGCAAAGAAAAGGCTATAGGTATAATTATTTTATGACTTTTTTTTATGGATTGTAGGTACGGACAAAAAATCTATCCTACCAAAAACAAGATCGATCCTACCGAGTAAACGTAGGCTGTGATACAAGATGATACACGCACATGTACATATTACACGAGAGCGACTTTTGTGGCCCGATCTTCTCGAAGGATCCTCACACTAACTTGATAAATATCATTACTTGACCTGACGACGAGGCTGCGCACCGCGAGATCTTGCACACGCGACGAACAACCGAGACAATCGCCCTTCCACGTACTGACAAAACCAGACCACGCAATCACGTCGGTATTGACGTGAAGGCACGAACTGGGTGAACGGCAGTTCAGCGTTCTACAACTCCCTCAGGAATCGAAAGAACACGTTGGTAAGCCTCTCAAGACTCACGTATATTTTCTCAAAGATGAGTGTTCTGAAAATGAGGGACCAAGAGTCCCCTCTCCCCTCTAGTGCGTGGATACATATAGAGATAATGGCTGTGTTCATTTCACACAATAAAATAATTTCATGTGGAAGCTGAATAGTTTTCCTCCAACTTCTCTTATTTTGGATGGCTCTTGTGCTTCCTTGCTTGCTTGTGGACGTGAGAAGTAAATGACTGGCCGTTAGTCTTGTTGCTGATGTCATCACAAAGTAATTAAGGTCCATGCGGAATGGTTCTTCTTCCCTTTATTCTCTGTAGTACGTCCAAACTTCTACTTCCTGCAATTAGTATGGATGTGGTATAATAACTGAATATAGAAAATAGTAATTGATATTTAGGGATAGCTTTCACCTATCATTATTCCTCTATGATCTGTACTTCATTATGCACTCATCAAACCAGCTGATCACCCCATTGTTGGAGGACAAAAACCATCAACGTCCCATACTCTTGACCAGATGCCATTGTTCCTAAGAATGTTCAAACAACAACTTGGAAGCATTGAATGATCTTAAATATTGTCGTTAATTAGAACAAGGTTAGCATTCACTTGAGAATGAATTTCCTTCTCTAGTTGTTTAGTCCGCATTCGTATAACTGGACCAACAATATTATTTGCATCCTTATTATTAATAACATTATTATCGATGGTAGGGATGTCCTAATCAGCATCCTCCCACTCATAATACTCTAATGGAGAACATGTAGGATATAGAGTACTGTGAGTGCAGTACCGTGAGCAGCCTGACTAAACCGATACCAAATGATGAGGATGACTTGGCTTCAAGGAGGGGAGAATGATGTGGCCACTCCTGCTGTACCAGTGTCCTCCTCTGCTTATAAATTAAATGTACAAAGGATCTTTGATGATCCAACACACATTAAACCTTATGTAGGTGATGATCCGCCAATGAATGAAGCTTTTCACATTATGCCAAATCCATGGATGGCTTTGTTTCAAGTGGGAGAGGATGATGTGCCACATGGTGATCTGAAAACTGATAACTTGGCAATTGATGTTTGCAGTGATATAACCCTCTTGTCGTCTGGAATATTGCATTCTCGAAATTGTAGCAATGACCAAAAAGTGGTAGCTGTTGGCTCTCATAAAAGAGTTCTCCAATTCGGTGCACTATCTTCTCACAAAAGTCATTGTATGGAGAAGGAACACAGGGTTGCTCATGTTGTGCAAGCTTTTACATGTTCTAATCTTCGCACAAAGGACATGCTTGAAAGTATGCCAAAGCCGAGGACGGCTTTGTTTCAAGTGGGAGAGGATGATGAGCCCATGACTCATCAAATAAATGCTAATATGAAACTTGGAAATATTGGCAAATATTCAGGAATTGAAGATGATAATTGCACCAAGAGCTCTACTATTCAGTTTGGTATGTTTCGTGTTTCTACAAATCAATGTATGGACAGAGAAGAACATAGTTTATCACGTGGCATTGTGCAATCTGGATGCAAGAAAATATTTATGGGTGCTAATTTGTACAAAGAAGTTCCATGCAAATTGAATTGTGAAAGAGCCCTGCTGAAAAAGAAAGAAGTCAGCTCCTATATTGTGATTGGATCAATGCAAGTGCTACTATAAAACATATTAGTAAGTGCCCAGAATAGTTTATAATATATTCATGTCGTGCATTCAGGTTTTCTTCAAAGTGAGAGTCTCTCTAATAGGGAGGATGATTAGCACTATTGCCATATTATTTTATTAGTCTTCAAGGCATGTTACGTGAGTCTGCTTGTGTTGGAGTCGGTCTTGGTCCAGTCGGTTGAGTCAGAACAATTTTTGCATAAGCATGAGTCGGGTCCACACCCCACGCCTACGTGCGTATAAGTGGCTAGGAGAGGTTCATGTACAGGTCCGGTTTTATCGTGAGTTTATTTCGTCGAGGTTTTCTCCTCCGCAGCTCACGGTGGCGCCACCATCGCCACTGCCGTGGTGACGGCAAGTATTGATCCTTGCTGGATTGTGAAGGAGGCGTGATCAAGCTCTTGCAGCCTGCGTGCGTCTCGGATTCCTGCTGGTATCTCATCTTTCTGATTGTGGCATCTAGTGTTACGAGTGGAAGGAAATCTACCTAGGGTTTCTGATTACAATCTTATTTGTAAGAGAATCCTCTCAATTATCTTGCTATTGTTTGTGTTTCTTAATCAAGGAAATCAATTTATCTGCCATGTGATATTGCTATCTGAGTTGGACCGGTGATTGTCCTGTCAATTGCTATTGAGATGTTCCTATTATGATTGCCGCGAAACTCATGTATAATTGAGCTGTTGCACCGTCTTGCTAGCTAATAAAATTGAGGTTTGACCTGCTGTGTGACTTCATCTCTCTTGCTACTACCTGAACCGGAGATTAATTTAGTTTGTTTCATGAAAAGTACCGTGAAAGATTGGGACACATCCTCGGACACCTTGTCGTGTTGTCGGTGTTCGAACCACCGGCTGTAGAATTTGTCCCGAAGCTGCGCGTTTTAGGTCGGATGGTACACAAGGGAAGACACGAAAGATTTAGGCTGGTTCGGGAAAGCTCCCTACGTCCAGCGGGGGTGGTGTCGCGGCGTTCGTGTTCCTTAGCGTCAAGCGAGAAACGGGGTACAGAGATGGTAGCGAGAGGAGCGTGCTCCAAGTCCCGTGCGGGTGTGTGTGTATGTAAAAACTCGAGAGTGTGAGAGCGTGTAAGCTTGTCCGCTTGTCCTAGAAGTGAGAGACTCTACCCCTTTATAGTTGCAGGGGCGAGACTCGAGTTACAGGAGAGAGGGAGAAAGAAGGCAGCCGTGGACTCAGTCGAATGTCCGTGCCATCCCGTCGGTCTTCTTCCATGCGCGTACTTGAGTAGGTTGACTGGGCGGTCGCATCGTTCCTGTAGCTTGCTGCGTCGGGGTGGAGTATTCCGCATCCGGCGGAGTCATGGGCGGCGTCATGGCAGAGTGGTTGGATATGACATGCCATACCCGTCCTTCTCTGTCATACGCATTGATGGCTGGCTTAAGGTCGAGGTCGTGGGGCAGCTCGTTCGAACCTCAAGCTTGCCAACGAAGGTCGTGCGGGACGGAGTGTAACTCGACCTCGACCTCGAGTTACACCTGTCGACGAGTATGACGGGAAGGGTCGTACGGCCGTACGTCGGTAGATGATGGCTTCTCCCGGGGACTTCGGTCCATGCCAACTCTATCGGGCAACAGGGGCAGCACAGGGACGGCACGTCCCGTCGGCGTGGCTTGATGGGAGCAGGTGGTGGCAGGAGGGATGGGGTGCGAACCCCCGCCAATGATTTCCGAGTAACGCCCACGTGGGCGCCGGGGTGGGTGGAGTTAATGCGGTTGGTGGTCGAGTTTTAAGGTCGCGCTCGAAGGTCGAGCCGGAGGTCGAGCGGGAGGTCGAGCGGGCAAGGTCGTGCGGGATGGAACCTCCCCGAGTAAGACGGACAAGGTCGTGCGAGGCGGGCCTCCTCGAGTTTGGCAGGCAAGGTTGAGCCTGTCATCTGCTGGCCTGTCTTCCGGCGGGGTCGTACGGGGGTGGGCCCAGCCTCATCCGCTGACGTGGTCTCGCTAATCCATCAATTAAGTAGGCTCGGAGGGTGCCACGTGGCAACGTTAATCTTTCTCCCCGACACGTGCCATCATCATTTTCTCCCTTCAGATGTGGTAGATTTTTGAAGTGGTGGTTTTGGAGCATGGCAATCGAAGAATGGATGGACCATGTAGCAGTGAATTTAGATGGACCTCTCGCGAATTAGTGTGCAAGACAGCCTTATGTATCTTCATCCATCTCATACCAAGAATGATATCTATACTTTGCCCTCCTAATATTATGAATGATGAGGGGTATAACTCTTTCTCTAGTTTTAGGGGCACATTCCTTAGCTCAAGATTGGTCCTTATTTTTTCACCGGGTGATGTGATGATATAAGACACATACAAAACAGCAGGGGTCATATGCAATTGATTTACACATGCTTGTCTAAAATAATCACGCATTGCACCGGAATAAAGAAGAACCATTGTGGAATGGTGAATAACCAAAAACGTACCCGAAAGCACCGAATCTCCTACTTGAATCTCTTCGGCCGTGGTATAGTTGACTAGGCTATTCTTAGCATTTGGTGTAGATGATTGCGGGCGATTACCATTGCCAATGTTGCCATTATTTTCCGAACCACTATTGTTGTTGTTGTTGTTTGGATTGCGCGACGGGTTGCGACAATCCTTTGCAAGGTGACCCGGGCGACCACAATTGTAGCAAGGGCCCTGTGGGTTGGGTCTAGCACTTTGAAACGTCTACTGCATAGGGCGAGAAGCATTGGCGTGCTACTGATTTCCACCATGAGAGTGATGGTGCGACTGCGTAACAAATTGGCGAGAGCCTCCCACCGGTGGCAATGCGGTCTGAATTTTCTATCTAGATGGGGAGGTGATGGCCAACTTGTACTAGGGTGGTGCGGAGCCGGATGGATTTTCTACAACACGCTTCCTCTTTTATCATCTTGATGTGAATGGCATCTTCTTGCACAATGGCGGCACTCATCAAGTCATTGAAAGTGTCGGAAGTGACTTGTGACAAGCAATCTTGCAATTTCGGGTTGAGACCCGAATGAAAACAATCCTTTTTCTTCTCATCTGTATCAGCATGATAAGAAGCATACTGAGCCAAGTAAATGAACTTCTGTGCATATTCTTGCATGGTTCCGAAGCCTTGCTTCAAGTTGAGAATTATTGCAATTTCCACTTCATGAGCCCATGGGAATGTGATGTGCGCGAAACACATCGCAAAACTCTGGCCAAGCAAATGATGGTCAACGGGGCGAGCGGCCGTGAAGCTTGCCCACCATGCACTAATAGAACCGCGAAGTTGTTGGGCGGCGAAGAGGGTCTTTTGCTGCGGGGTGCAATTTAGGAGAGCAAACTACGACTCGATGATGCGAATAAAATCATCTGCTTCTAGTGGGTCGGCTATCTTGCCGAATTTGGGCGGTTGAGTTGCCAAAAAATCAGCGTAGGTTGTTCCTCGGTCCTGGCTGCGGTGGAGCATTGCCTTGGTTGTTTTGGACTGCAAAAAAACAGCCGGAATATCTCATTTTGGTTGTGGTTATTTGTAAGCGAATCCTCTCAATTATCGGAGGAGAGTTCAATGGCTGCTGCCTTCGCCGGTGTTCCTTCCACCTTGAGCACTATCGGAAGGCTCACCACGACGAGTGTTCACCATTTTTCACAGGCAACATTTTTCCTCATGTTAGCTCCATATCAAATGAGATAAAATGGCAAGATAAAATGACAATAAGCATAGTGTCGGTGTTCGAATCACCGGCTGTAGAATTTGTCCCGGGGCTGCGTGTTTTAGGCCGGATGGTACACAAGGGAAGACATGAGAGATTTAGGCTGGTCCGGGAAAGCTCCCTACGTCCAGCGGGGGTGGTGTCGCGGCGCTCGTGTTCCTTGAGTCAGGAGAGTAACGGGTTACGGAGGTGGTGGGAGAGGAGCATGCTCCATGTCCCATGCAAGTGCGTGTGAGCGTAAAAGCTTGAGAGTGTGAGAGCGTGAGTGTTTGGGCCTGTGTTGGAAGTGAGAGATTCTACCCCTTTATAGTTGCAGCGGTGAAACTCGAGTTACAGAGAGAGAGAGAGAGAGAGAGAGAGAGAGAGAGCAGCTGCGTGCTCGGTTGAACGCCCGTGCCGTCCCGTCGGTCTTCTTCCTCGCGTGTATTTGGGACAGGTTGACTGGGCGGTCGCGTCGTTCCTGTAGCCTGCTGCGTCGCGATGGAGTATCCCGCATTCGGCGGAGTCATGGGCGGCGTCACGGCAGAGTGGTTGGAGGTGACATGCCATTCCCGTCCTTCTCTCGTCGGGAGCATTGATGGTGAGCCCAAAGTCGAGGTCGTGGGGCAGCTCGTTCGAACCTCGAGCTTGCCGGCGAAGGTCGTGCGGGACGGAGTGTTACTCGAGCTTGACCTCGAGTTACACCTGTCGACGGGTATGACGGGAGCGGTACGTACCGCCGTACGTCGGTAGATGATGACTTCTCCCGGAGACTTCGGTCCACGCCAACTCTGTCAGGCTACAGGGGTGGCACAGGGACGGCACGTCCCGTCGGCGTGGCCCGACGGGAGCAGGTGGTGACATGAGGGATGGGGTGCGAACCCCCGCCAATGATTTCCGAGTAACGCCCACGTGGGCGCCGGGGTGGGTGGAGTTAATGCGGTTGGTAGTCGAGTTTCAAGGTCGCGCTCGCAGGTCGAGCGCGGAGGTCGAGCGGGCAAGGTCGTGCGGGACGGAGCCTCCCCGAGTTAGGCGGACAAGGTCATGCGAGGCGGGCCTCCTCAAGTTTGCGGACAAGGTTGAGCTCATCATTTGCTGATCTGTTTTCCGGCGGGGTCGTACGATGGTAGGTCTAGCCTCATCCGCTGACGTGGTTTCGCTAATCCACCGTTAAGGAGGCTCGGAGGGTGCTACGTGGCAGCGTTAATCTTTCTCCCCGACACATATATGATAAGAATTTCAGATTGCATGTACAAAATAACTATCAACGAATAGGCACAATGCATGGGTGAAACACATATTTCATTGATTTTGAACACAAGTGGCAACATGATAGAAATTCTTGATACAACGAGATGAGACATTCCATTGCATGGAAAATCACTAAGTTAAAATCTTCTCCACTTGATACAGGAACCTATCTCGGATAGCTTAATTTCATGACAACCCAACAACGGTCGATGCTACCGACATAAGGCTTCATGTCTCACGAGATTAATTCCTATAACAACACATTAGTACTCCAACATATACCTACACTCGTTGCGCGTGGGTGTCACCATCGGAGGACAAATGCATGTCATCTCGGTGATGGTGGTGCTCGGGACTTGGTGCCAAATGCACCCTCGATCATCAACTTGTCGTGCAACTTAGCTTTCTTTCCCTCGATGCGGATCACATTGGCATCACAGGAGGTGAGCTGAGCATGGAGGGTGGCCTTGAATTCATGCCACTCGTAATCCTTCTCCAACACGTGATCTTCCAACATGCGGCCACGAGCGGTCAAACGTTCCTTCTTTAACATTAGATAACCAACACTCATTTCTTGGAACAAGTTTTGAAAAGGTCAAGTCAAAACTTCAGATCCAACAAAACAACATGCTTAGAAAAAAGCATGATGGATGTATGGTCATACATTGAAACAACATGCAAAATGGCTCACGAAAAGTTATCGGTTTGTCTGTCCGGAAATAGGCAGAACGGACAGTTTTCCAAGACTCGAAATTTAGGCAGGTTTCTAAATCGAATTCAATTTTTGAATATTTGCAAAAGTTGTAGAGGATTTCCTAAGATTTTCACAACCCATCCGATTTGCCAACTAGGAGTTATGATCGACCAAAGACAGCGGAGAGAACCGGTGCAACTTCTGAAAACTCGAGAAAATGCTCTATGTAATTGCCAATTTTGTCACCATTTCAGATTTTTTTTTCCAGGTAGTGAGCGTAGCAGAAACATTTAGATAAAGTCTCCAGCTTTCCAACAAGTACTCATACGGCTTCATAGGTTATGTACGGAGGGTGTTATCGGTTTTCAACTTTTCAAAACGGTTGAGTTGTGTGATCATTTTAACATGGTTGTTAAATTCATTTTCCATGGTGAGAATGTGTGGGACATGATTAATATGAATGCATGAATGATTTATGCTCAACATGTTTCCTACATCCTCAAAAAAAATTGGACCGATATAAGTATTATCCAAGACTCGGTGGCACACAGACCTCTCAACACGTTGTCTACACAAACTAATGATGTGGTTAGCATACCTGCAAGATATGGATTCCAAAAGCATTACATCAAATTCAAAAGAAACAAGCCAAAATAAATCCATGTCACCTCGTCTCACATGGAGAGCTCTCGAATAGGAGTGTATTCGAGTCACAACAGTTAATATTATGCAAAAATTGATCACACTCAATCACATACCTTCGTTGACGAGGCTGTAGATGCAAATATTGAAACAAACATAACCCAATGTTAGCTTTGCCACCATTCTAAACTCATCCTTATATAGGCCTTTCTAGTTTGTACCTCACCGAGACTTAAAATGTGGTTGTCAATTTCTGGAATATTCATTAGTGTGATGCAAATCCCGAACCGGCTCGATACCAACTGTCACATCCCTATACCAAAAAATAATGTGTTGTACAGGATCTCCTCGAGAGAGGGTTGGCAAAAACCGCTCATAACATCACACACACAACAACATACACAATTTGCATATTTACATATATAAGTGCATTATTATAACTTAGGTTCAAAATAAAATAGGAAACATAGGTTTTGAAATTTAAGTTACATCACATTGTTCTTTGTTCAAATAAAGTGTGAAAGCGTAGATAGATAACTAGGCAAACCATGTCGGCCAAGGACATGGCTCACACCTCACGAATCTGTAAGCTAGGAACCCATTCAATGGTCCATTCTTTAGGCTCTTCACCTTCCCACACAACCTTGCCACAAGAATCACAATAATTCGTTTGAGGAAAACCTGAAATCAACAATTAGACAAAGTCCGAGTATCTAACATACTCCACAAGACTTACATGTCAAAAGGTTATCTAAAACTCGACACACTAGTATGCAGGGACTGACCGGGTTTACACTCGTCAAGTTGCATAAAATAGCACCTATTACATTCTAAGTCATGTTTTATACATAGCCAAATTAAAAGAGTTGTTGCATAAAAATAACTTTAGTGGGCATAGCTAAACATACAAGAGTTACAAAACAATATTTACAGCAAGATATAACAACAAGTAACATCATCAACCTCACATTACTAATCATTGCAATCTGCTCGAAACAAGTGGTACTTAATAACCGCGACGGACGATGATAATTATCGACTTACATCCTGCAAGAGAAAACCCAAGCACATGACATGCATATCATTTAAGAACACGTATGGCCACCGTTCACGAGTTCATCATAGAGTATGGCCCGAGGCCACCGATCCCGAGTACACGTCCTCCTTGCGACACCGTTCAACAACATGTCCAAAGCTTAACTCATGTACTCTCCAACGATCCTCAAACCCGTGTAACCACCATGCCATAAACTTCACCTCTGGATCGGTGGGATGTCCGTCCCACACTATGACTCGAAGTTACTTAGGTTTGTCAATCCCCGTAGAAAGTTATACACTTGGTATACAACTCAAACTTGTTCGCATAGTCACAATTATATGGTTCTCAAATTTTATCAACTTTCAAATTTAAGTGTAGAATAACTTTCTATGTGGTTCAGATCCTATCGTTGACTCCCATAACATATTGTAAGCATGATCACATTTTCCTTTTTGTTGTTCTTTTTTATATACCTATGTTAATCGTTCCTGGGAAATATGTATTTTAAAAACAGAAAAAGGACAATCTACCTAATGTTTTATTATAGTGCTTTAATACCACAGCTGTACAATCTTGTTAAGATCCTAGTTTTTATATCACAAGAGAATAAGCAAATGTACCCAATATTAGATCAGCAAAACTAGAGTTGAATTGAACGCCAGCCAGCCTAAGATCTTGTGTTATCCCGTTACTGGGATTTAAGGTAGGACTTGTATCACCAGGGCCTATCATATGTGGGATTTGAATTGAGATTTTTAACTTGAGGACCATGCTCCGCAGTCTGCACATTTTTTACTACGGAGTCCATATTTTTGTAAATGCATAATACAAAGTAAATTTCAAAAATCCAAACTTATGTAACCTACGTACAACTACACTTCTTATTACCGAATAAGTTTATGCTTCGAGCACAAAGTTTAACGCAACAGATTGTGGGGCAACATTCCAGCATACACATTTCATGTCAACAATGAAGGTGGTTGGATCCTCATCCAGATTTACACATGATAACATCACAACAGTTATAATCGTGTGCCTTCAAATCAAAATTTACATACATGAACAATAAGTTCTGAAGCGTAATCAGGATCAAGGTTGACAACATCTATCTTATTGGCAAAAAGCTGCTATGTACAGGTTCACTCTAGACTGATACTCCTGTGCTCAGTCCAATTAATAGCATTCATGGAAATGCTTCATGCGTCCAGTCTACAATGCCTCCCATCCGCCCTTCTCCCTTCACTGAGTCCAGCTATAAACATCCACGCTTCATGGGAACTACAAAGCCGCTCGCCCTTTTCCTTTTGGTAGTTTCTTCGTTCCAGCTGCACATCCAGAAATAATAGCAGTAAGCCACAGCTCATAGAACTAATAAAAGCTATTTAATTGATAATGAATTCATGGTGTCATGATTAATACTTACAGTCATCTACGTCCTTTAATTGGTAATAGTGTGGTGCTATTTCTACCAGCCATTCAGGCTTAAGCTCCGTCACCTGCATTGCCACAATGTTTTACAACCATTCATAGGCACTACTACTTCCTATCTATTCTCAATCTGGATAACAAGGGTGTACCTGGCGCATAAACTCTTTTGTCGTGAGAACTAATTCGTGGTATATTACCCACCGTGGGTGTACCTGCGTTGAAAGAATTAAGCATATAATATGATATCAGAATAAGACTTGCAGAACATATGGTAGTGGTAGTACTGCTCTGTTGACAATAAAGAAAAGAAAAGGAGGCTATGCACAATCAAGAAAACTTGCCTCCGCAAGTCCTGAACTTGGATGAATATGCACAGTCTGAGGGTTCTTGACAGTCTTGTATGTGCCATCCCTCTGCAACCGTGCAGAATGATGGAAGAAACCTGCAGTACACAATTACTCAATGCCTGATGTTATAGCTTATTTTTGTAGCATCCGTCCATGCTGTCTGACTGACAAGATTCATACCTGATGTTATAGATTTTTTTATAGCATCCAAGTCACCGGCATTTGAGCATATCTCAATCTCAACTCTTTCCATAAGTCCCTCCAATTGATCTCGAATATCTCTTGCCCTTTTCATGCTTCGTACCTTATTTATCCAAGGACAATTTTACCACATAAATATACTCATGCAATTAGACTAAGATAAAGAAGATGAATTCTGTAACAGTAAGAAATCTAACTGGTGTGTGACATGTACTCCAGTGGATGCTATGGCAACTAATCAAGACAAATCTAAAAACCATGACATGTCTCAAAATACTATTAAGATGCATAACTATGGATGATTCTACTCTCATCTTTCACACATTGCTATAAGATTAGAATAGAATGTGTGATGTACTTTATTGTCTCAAGGTATTGGAATATATAATAATATAATATACGGCGAAAAGTAAATAAATTTCCATGGTAGAGTACTGGGTAATTTGTACTCCCTCCATCCCAAAATAAGTGTCGTTCTCGCTTCCCGAGGAGTCAACTACTTTCAACTTTGACCAAATATTTGCAAAAAAATATTAATATTTGTAATACATAATTAGTATCATTAGATAGAGCATTGAATACATTTTCATAATAAACTTATCTAGAGATATAACTATTTCTCGTATTTTCTACAAATGTAGTCAAAGTTAAGAAAGTTTGACTGGCACGGATCTCATAGCGACACTTATTTTGGGATAGAGGGAGTATAAGATTAGTTAGAACAATGTAACAATAGGGAATGTAGCCTCCTAAGCAGACCAGTAGAGCTGATAATATGTTTTAATAATTAACTGCACTCAGAACAAAAATCATATGCAGCAAGTAAATGCACTAACTGGTTTCTCTTATGGGACCCAAATTCGAATTCGAATTTTGAGATCTCCATTCTATTTTACCATACTTCTTCTACACTAAATATATAGCTCAACTTGCACTCTTTTTAATTTTTATAGCAAATCACAATTTTGAGAAATGAAAATTTTTATGTTTTTAAAAGACAATGGTCTATTAGATAGCAACATATTTTCATCCAAAAAAATGATACCAACATATTTTCAAGTAAAGTAAACAAAGGCTAGGTAAAGACCTGTATATAGTTTTCATAGCACCATTGAGTTGAAAAGTCAGTCTCTTTCCATGAGTTATAAACCTGGAAGAAAGAGTAAGTTAGCATTATTGTAAGGAATTAAAGAGAAGAATAAATATAACAATATAAGACAGAGAAACATACATTTAGTAACGCTATGTGATCCCCAACATTGCCGGTGTGGAAATTCAATCTTGCATTATCTGCATGAACTTGTTTGTCTTTCGGACGATAGAAAATAGAATTGCCAATTGACAACATGGAGGCAATCGAGATGATCTCATCAGAACACTTATATTTCTCTGAAGCCACTATCATCTTCGACAACATAGGATCCAATGGGAACTCAGCCATCCGTCGTCCTGTCTTGGTCAACTCTCCACGACTATTGAGTGCACTAAGAGCAAAAAGCTGTTCCAGGGCTTTTAACAAGGCTTCTGATGGAGGTGGGTCCATAAAGTCAAAATTAACCAAGTCATGAATACCAAGACTCTTGAGAGTAAGCACGACATTTGCAAGGTTAGTTCGCTGAATCTCCGGAACAGTATTATCTTCAAGGTCATGCATGTAGTTGTAACTTGTGTACAGACGAAAGCATTTTCCTGGCCCCGTCCGTCCAGATCGTCCTGCTCTCTGGTTCGCCGATGCTTTTGAGATAGGGTTAACAAGCAGAGATTCCATTCCAGTACGGGGATTATATGATTTGATCTTACAAAAGCCTGGATCAATAACGTACTTTATACCATCAATGGTTAATGATGTCTCAGCTATATTAGTGGCAAGAACCACTTTTCGAGCACCCTCCGGGGTCGGCTCAAATATTTTAGCTTGAAGCTCTGTAGGCAAATTTGCATAAATAGGACATATAAGTAATTCCGAAATTTTTGTGCCTAAGCCCCTTGTTCTATGCTTAAGGATTTCATCAACTGTTTCAATTTCCTCCTGTCCAGTTAGGAAAACCAGGATATCTCCAGGCGGTTGTGTCACATGTATCTGCAAAACAGTGACAATTGCTGCATCTATGTAATCTGCTTCTGGAGCTTTGGTATAATGAATTTCAACTGGGTATCGCCTCCCCGGTATCTTAAAAATTGGAGCTGAATCGAAGTAGTCACTAAATTTTTCTGCATCAAGTGTTGCACTTGAAATGAGCAACTTCAGGTCCGGACGGAAACGAGAAATATCCTGTAAGCAGCAAAAGCATATTTATGTACACTAGGGATTTCGTTGTATCTAATGTAGTTGAAAAACAGGCCCAAATCAAGCTAACCTTCACCAAGCCAAATAAGATATCAGTAGATAGCGTACGCTCATGAGCCTCATCAACCATAACAACACTGCAGCACAAATAAACAGACAAGAATGTTTGAATTCTGGATGGAAATAGACAGCTGCTCTGATCATTGGTTACCTGTAGCTAGCCAAATCTGGTTCACCAAGAAACTCCCTCAGAAGCATTCCATCAGTCATGTACTTGATAATTGTTTTCTCTGAAGTGCAATCCTCAAACCTTATGGAGTAACCAACCTGTACAGGTAATAAATTTAGAATTACAATAATATCTGCACATATGATACAAGTGTGACATGTACATTTGTTTGTTAAGCAATAGCCTTTTGCACCATATCTCTTGTATATTTCTGTATCAAAGAATGCTGCTATACCTCCCTAAAATGTAGTAGTAAGATTGACTGAACAAAAGCATTCCTGAATTGAACAATATGAAACTTGAATAACGAAAAACTCAAACCTCATGTCCCAGTTTAACGCCCATTTCTTGAGACACCCTTGCTGCGACACTCATGGCTGCGACACGACGAGGTTGGGTACATGCAACCTGCAAAAAATTAAGTGTCCTAAGCACGGATCTGCCAAAAGTAGAATTCAGGGAAATAATTCTAAGGCCTCAACTAATGTGCTTATGTCACAAGACCAGCTTTAAAAGTTGTAAAGGAAAAGATCAAGCAGATTTATTTGTTTTGTTCTATTAGAAGAACAAATATTTCTATAACCTCGTATATACATTAACAAGCAGTGCTAAGACATCTTTAAGGGAACAAGCCAGTCTAAGATTTCTGAATGTACAAAGAAGAACCGAAAATGGAGCTGATGTATGTCTACCTTTCCTTTTGCTGTATATCCAGCTTCATGTAGGTACTGAGGTATTTGTGTTGTCTTACCAGAGCCGGTTTCACCCACTATGACAATAACCTACACAGACAACTAAGGTTGTCAGCATCAACTGAGTCAAAATTATTATGATTATATGATTCTTTAAACATTGAACTTATTTAATGTTGATATGATGGGGTTATCAACAGAATTTAGTGATAATCTAAACTGGTTATACCAATCCTACTAATGAATCATAAATATATGTCCATTAATTGAAAAGTTTCAACATTTATCCATTAAGTATATAAATCTCTGGTGATACTTGACATGCCAGCTGAACTTGGGGTTAAGGAAATTATCCTAACACTAAAGTATTTAAAACAGAAAGAAGTTTATTTTATTTGATAAGCATGGATATTATAAGTCGACTGTATTTTCAAAACAAATGACATACGACTTTATATTTGTAAAAATAAATGCTCCCCTAAATGTAAAACAGGGACAGGAACATTTGTTTTGATAGAATTGGATAAATTTTCTCTACTGATGATTGAGTACTGCCGTGACTCATGTTAGAGGATCATTGATTAAACTCAAGGTTCGTGCACTACATGATCTCGCAAATAAATGAACTGTATGCCAATAATTTTCAACATGCAGAAATGAAGTGCATGCCAATAATATTCAACATGCAGCACTCATAAGGTTTGCGCGTTATATGAAATCTATAGAGGTGAAAGTGCAAGCAGCAACTAATGCCAATAAAGCAAAACATGGCTAATTTGTTTCATGGATCATGACACATCACACTAACTTATGAGTGTTCTCTATTTCAGCCTAGGAATGATCATAAAGCAATATCATTAGAAGCGGCATTTCAAGGAAAAAAATATTAATCGAGATTACAAGCAACATAAAACCTGGAATTGTTCAACAGCCTTGAGCAGTTCATCCCTAAATTTGTAGATGGGAAGTGTCTTCCGTTGATCCTGTTTAAGATATGAAGCAGATTGATAAGGAGAAGAACAGTAAACAACTATCAGGATTGTATGTAACTATCAGGATTGTATGATCTATGCTTCTAGAGAAAAAGACAAGGTAATTATTTCATCTTTCAGAAAGGGTCACTCACCTGGAGCTCCCTTTTCAACATATCTTTTGCATCAACGTCTTCTTCATCCAAATCATTGTCATCCTAGAATAGGAACTTTGGGTAAAAGTAATTATCTAAAGAAATTAGGTTAACAGTGAAATTGACAGCACTTTAACTGATTACCTGGGTTCCTTCTATGACTGATGATTTGACAAAATCAATGCTATCTTCAAAAACGTACCTAAGAAGTTGGAAACGCATTGTGAGAAGATTAACTATCAAACTAAGGGGAAATCACACCTATATATCAACACCACCCAATTAATCAGTCAAAAACTTATATACAAACTCTTTGCATTAGTACAACATCCAGATAACTGCTGAGTCCCTACAGGAATAAAAAAGTTTGTTTCCAAAGAAGAAGCAGACCCTACAAATACCTTTTCTGGTTGCCAGTAACCACAATTGTTTTGACAACTTTATTTGAATATTTGAATCATATTTTGCTAAAAAAAAATGGAAAATAAAACGTAGCATTATCACGTGCTGAACCTGCATCCTATGTTAGGTCCGCTGTTAAGGCCACAGATGCATGCTCACCAGTTTTGTTACTGCCAATTTAAGTCACTGAAAGATCTGCACCTTATTTAACCCCCCCCCCCCCCCCCCCACCCCCCAAGAAACTTCAATAATCACAAAAGAACACCCACCCTACAAATCACGCACACAATGACAGTGTCTTAAAGAGTCCAGATCTTTACAAACAAAGTGGTAACAGGATGGATGGTTTCTCTTTAGTGGCACAGGGGGCAGAACTACCAAATTTTGCTAATCAAAGGAGCAATAGAAAAAAAAAGAAATCCAGCTTACTGATAATCATCAGATGACCGCTTCCTATCTTTGGATCCAAATTGCAGTTTAGATTTTCCTGGAACAAGTACATGCTCAATATAAGTCAATTGGCAAATATACAATAAAGGGAATAGCTAATGGTTTAATGAGACAGTGCTACAACTTAATGCATCTGTGTCATGCCTTCAATACAGAGTTATAGATGTTCATCAAACATATGACATTACCTATTTGGTGTTCCTCCCATGCTTCCTGCTCAGCAAAAGGGTTCATTTTATCCTTGGCATCGGGATCTCTGCTTGTCGACAAAATTTAAGAATTAGGATATGCAAACAAGCTCTACGTAAGTTGCATTCCATCTTATACAAAAGACCTCATGACTTAAAAGCAAACTTACTTATATCGCTGCATGGCAACAGAGAATCTCTTTTCTTGGTTGACATTTTCACCGATGTCATAAGCTTCAGGCATTTTGTACTGAAACCCATGTGTATAAAGATCATTTTAGAACAGTTCTGGTAGGAAAACCTAAGGCAATACATAAAATTCTCTAGTTAACGAACTCTAAGAACATCAAAGTAAGAATACAATAGCGTATACAAGGTGTTACATATGGTTAAAGTACTGTTGTTATCATATACTACCTCCGTTCCAAAATGTAAGCACTTGTTGACTTTTCAGAGTTGCGTTTGACCACTTGTCTTATTCAAAAAAAATTTATAAAAATATTGATTATTTCTTCATATTTTGTTTTAATGTTAGATACATTTTAAATATAATGTATTTGTTTTTATATTTTTACATAAAATTTGAATAAGACAAGCGGTCAAACGCAATTTTGAAAAGTCAACAAATGCTTATATTTTGGAACAGAGGGAGCATAAAACAAAAGGCATATCACTTTCAAATAGAGCACATAGAGATGGTAAAGAGAAACAAAATTGTATTCAATATGTTATTGTATATCAATGAAATCTTGAGTAATGTTAACTGGTAAAATAATGTGGCTGCAGCACTAGATACTTGTTCCTGACAGATTTGCAACCAGCATTACTACGTGATGAAAGAAAAAAATACCTCTCCACCATCATCATCATTCTTAATATGGTCCTTGACAAGATCATAGATCTTCTTCTTGTATCTACACAATTAAACCATTCAATGTCAAGGTTTTCCTTGCATACGTGGAGTCCAAAAGCATGCACAAATAAAGACTAGCCAAAGGAACAAAATCCTTGTGTTTCTTATTTATTATTATAATAACCATGTCTGCAGTATAAAATCAGCTTCAAAAATATTTTCCATGTTCAACTCGAATCACCACCTGAACTCCTTTTCTTCTGCTTCAGTTAACTTCACATCTTGGAAAATGTACTCATGATCTAGAATTTCATCACTGCAGAATGCAATAATAAAATGTAAATACCAACACAATTCAACTCACAAATAAATTTAACTGAAAGAAACCCGTATTAGAAGTATTTTTCTACAGACCGAATTTCTTCAATTTTCTTGTCCCTTCGCTTTTGTAGGTACGCTTGCCTTGAGTATTTTCTGCATATTTTTTAAACAGAGTAATCCAATAAGATCGCTCAATACAAAACACTAAAGGGATAAATAAGGATAAAAAATAAGGAAAACATAAGAAATGTAAGGATGAAAATGAAAGATGCAATGAAACTATTAACATCTGAATAGCCCAACAATTGATAGCTAAAGCATTACTATAGTTGCTTAAGTGACACAAGTGATCATTTAGTTTCCAGGAGGAAAAATGGTTCATCTTAACTATCAGTCTGTTTCAACAATTATGTTTAATAGTAGAGTGCTACAATGAATGAAATTTGGTTTCGTCATCACAAAAGAATTCTGAAATGACCAGACACAAGGTAAAACATATTCTCTTTTCCGCCCTGACACATGCCTAAATGTGGCCAATCACTTTTACGAACAAGGTTTTTCATCATTATTGAACTGAATCACTAGAACATCATGCTAACTGGCCATGGCATAGGTAAAACACGAAAAAAGAACTTATGACAACTCAGCACCAAATCATCAATATAAGTTGCATAGTGCAAAACCTCAGATCGGATGCGTCATTCTTCTCCATTGCTTGAGATCTTATATTACGCTCCTCTGTCAATGACATCGAATCAACATGTTATGCAAAATAAGATTAAGCAGAGATGCAGAGTGGTTCAAGTAGTTATACCTTGTTCCTCCTTAGATAATTGTCGCTCCATCAACTATGACAAGGAAACACAACGAAACATCAGTTAAAAATTCTATGTCAAACAATACATTTGAAATTCGTTTGAATGATGAACCACCAGTATAAACAAATCTCAAATTTGTTAGCGGATTAGATCACGCAGAACTTATTGTGTATTGATTGAATATCAGGGGTACACATATATAGGCATGATCAGGGCAAACACTAGGGGTGCAGCTGTAGGGGGCACGATTCCTAGGGGTGCCGGCGTGCGGGCCATGCAGAACCAACCGCAGAGCCCAGGCACAGCCGCCATGGCAAACAAGTGGCAGGCTGAGTCGAGTCCTAGTTCTGTTTAGGCCAGCCAAGTCATTATGTCAATTGGAATCGGTTTAGATCAGGATTAGCAGTCTTTGTTAGTTAAGATTTAGAAAGGAGTTGGTGTCTGGACTCTCAGAACAGGATCCCTGGTTGTACTAGGCCGGCTATATATGCATGGCAGATTGATGAATAAAAGGCAAGCAAGTATTACCCAATTATCTCTTGTCTAATCTCTTAAGCTAGCATAAGGCCTAAACTCCACCACGCCACAACCCGGTCTTTACTTCAGCTTTCTGGCGTGCTCTTTGCTACTACGGCGTCCGATCTCCACATGAGCTCTGCATTGACTCAGTCAGACGGACAAAGCGAAGCAGTGAACAAGGTGATAGCTATGTATTTGCGGTGCATGGTGGGTGATAGACCACGCACTTGGGTCCACTGGTTAGCTTGGGCTGAGTATGCGTACAACACGTCCTATCACTCTGCCCTGAAGGAGACTCCGTTCAGAGTGGTTTATGGTCGTGATCCTCCATGTTTGCGCTCTTATGACACCTCTGATTGCCGTGTGGCAGCAGTGAGCAACACTATGGCAGAGCGGTACGAGTTTTTGGGTGATGTCCGCCTGCATTTGGAACAAGCTCAGCAGATCATGAAGAAGCACTACGACAAGGGTCATAGGAAGCTATCCTTTGCAGTCGGCGATTGGGTTTGGTTGCGCCTCCATCGTCGCTCTCCAACCAGCATTTCAGACACTACCAAAGGAAAGCTGCGTCCTCGGTTCTTTGGGCCATATCAGATCATTGCCAAGATCATTGAGTTTTCGTAGCAGCTGCAGCTCCCTCAGGGCATGTTTGCATGCTATCTTCAATGTTGGGCTGTTGAAGAAGTTTGTGGGGCACTGAAGTTCGCAGCTACCGCCAATTCACCATGGTGCCATCCTTCCTAAATCAGCAGGAGTGACCAAGGCAAGACTGGCCCGGGGTGTTTGTCAAGTCCTGGTGCAATGGGAGAACCAGCCATAGCTGTTGTGGCAAACAAGTGGCAGGCTGAGTCGGAGTCCTATTTATGTTTAGGCTTCAATATATATAAAGGTTTTCTATTTAAATCAATTTATATATCAAATATACTCCTATAAATCAAAGGTATGGGGGATAAGCCCTCATATAATAGGGGGAGAGAAAACGAAGGTAAAATTCAAATAGTTAATTAAGTTGAGAAGATATTAAAAATTTGAATTCCAGTCAAAATATCAAAATTCTAAAAAAATTAGTCTCTTAAACAAGACATTCTTCTAAAACTTAGATAATTCTAGTCATTAGGACTTCTATTTTATATGAAGTAAAGAATATTTGAGAATTTATTGCCAAGTCGTTATGTCAGTTGGAGTCAGTTTAGATCAGGATTCGCAGTTGTGATTAGTTAAGATTTAGAAAGGAGTTGGAGTCGGGACTCTCAAAAGAGGATCCCTGGTTGTACCAAGCTGGCTATATATGCATGGAAGATTGATGAATAAAAGGCAAGCAAGTATTACCCAATTATCTCTCGTCTAATCTCTTAAGCTCTAGGCAGAGCATAAGGCCTAAACTCCACCACGCCACAACAACATGACAGTATGATGACTTCAAAGGAATTATCCGATGCATTTATTCATGATCAGTAGCTAATCTAAGAAATTTGTAGTTAGAAAATGAAATAATTAGTGCTCATGGAACATCAGGTGTATCAGTGTATCACAGATGACTAAAAATAGAAGTCAACGTCTGGGTGCAGCTGGAAAAAAATCCACCCTTCACTTTGGTTTCCACTTGTCCAGGAACAATCAGTTAACTATCACAGATTTCTAATAAGACAGTCATTTAGAAAGAAAGAATGGGCAAATCAAGAATATTGGAAACATGATGGCTGGAATGGCTTTCAAATGTAACAACGTTTCTTGATTTTTAACATTAGTCTTCCAATCTATTACCATAGAAAACAATTCACAAGACGTAACTGATAAGTTTGTATGCACCAACCAGTTGAAGCCAAATGCCTAAGCTGATGGGAAAGGGTGGGCAATACATTTATACTTCAACACTCCCCTCACATGAAAGGTCTCAAAGGCTACAAACATGGAAATAAGAGTAATAATACTCCACCTCACGTTAAAAGCTGCCACAGACCACAAACGTGGAAAGTCAATTTATTTAATAAATTGCGCCCGCCAAGATTCGAACTTGAGACCTCTGGCTCTTGGCTCTGACACCATGATAAGTTTGTGGGCAATACATTTACACTTCAACAGTAACTATCGTGGCAAGATGGCAATGTGATAGGGAAAACAAAGCTCAGTTAAATCTTAAACCAAGTAGGAAGCTGCCCTGAACTTTGATATTTTGCTAATTAGCATAATGTGTTATCAAAACCTTCAAGTAGGTACTGCAAGAGCAAGTTAAATAAAGTCGACAGTTTCCAGAACTTTATGTACAAGAAGCCTTTCGGAAGAAAGCCAAAGTATCATTGTCAGATACATGAGAATGATACATAATATCAGGTTCAGTATGCTCTCAATAACAAACTGACAAAATATAGAAGCCCCAAATTAGCAGTCAGCACAGTAAAAGCTAATGCTTGAAATATTCAAAATACTGTTTATTTTGAAGAAAGAATAATAGGTTCCATGTTCTGCTATTTTATCATGTTTAGTCTTTACAATGGTAACTGGGTTTTGAATATTCTTTTCAGCATCATACTTTGTGTGATCCTTTATCATGTTGACTCTATAGACTCTAACCTATCTGTTCTTCAGGAAAGGCAAAATGGAGTGTATTTTTATTTTGTGTAATGCAAAATGGTGTAAGATTGTTGACAAAATACCTTTCGTGTGTTAGCATCATCTCTTTCCTTCATGTTCCTTTCTAGCTGGGCTCTTTCCTGCTGATCTCGTAGCCGTTCCTGCTCATCCTACAAGGCATCAAACATAGAGGCAGATATAAAGGAACGTTCAGATTAAAAAAATACATCCAAATTTTAATGTACAACAAGATCTTAGTCCCATAAAAGAGCATACATCAGAACTGTCGTGATCATCTTCTTCCTCTTGTTCCGTTCGCCTGCGCACATTCCTTCCAGAATCCTTTGCAATTTTCTCCTACAAATAGCATTCTCCATTTGAGTCTGCAGTATTTGAAAGCAAGACAACAATTAAGGATCATACCACATGGGCCTTACATCAACATCATCGTCCCCAGCATCTTGATCTTCAGCTTTCTTCCGGAAATGCTTCCGACTCTTAGATGATTGATTCACGGAGCTCTGTCGACTCGTTGATGTTTGATTGTCTGCATCGTTGTCATCGTCATCTGCCAGCAGCATGTAAGTGCTTTGTTTCCTGGCGAACTGTGCTGCCTCCCTCTCCTGCTTCTGGTAATTCTGGGGAAAACAAAGCATTTTTATATGTGAGAGAATATTTTCCAAAACGTTGGAATAAACAGTGAAACCGTGAAATGCAAACATACATTAATGCCGCTGGCCCTGCGAGGAACCTTGGCGTAGATGTCTGCCGCAAAGCTGCGGGTCTCTGCAGACGAGGTGAACCCAAACTCGACAAGCTTCCCTACGAGGTCGCCAGTGGACGAGCACTCCTTCGCTGCCCACGCACACACACAATGTTTCAGAACAACAGCAGCAACAACAGAACGAGGATGAACGAATCTGACTGTGCCTACCTAGCCTGATGACGTACTGCACGACAACGCTTTTGGAGTAGCCGAGGAGGGTCATGAGTTTGTCGGAGACCCACTCCTTCAGCTGACCGTCGCTTGCCATGCTCTCCTCCTCCCTCTGCCGCCTCGAATGTGGCTGATAGGAGCTCGGGAGGGTTCAGCTAGGTTTTGGAGGGTACAGCAGCGAGGGCGCTGTTCAGGCCGGAGATCGAGGGAGAAGATGCAGTTGGCAACCGGCGAACAACCGCAGTCGGAAGGGAAGGAGGAAGAGGCCGCGGCGACGAAGGCGGAGCAGACGCGCGGCCGCGGCGGCGATGGCGTGGGGGTTCTCGGCGGGGAGGGGGAAGCCGGGCTTGGATCTTTCGGTGCAACAGAGAAGGCGGTGACACCCACTTGGGCTGAAATTGAACTGTCTACTGGGCCATGGCATAGCCCAGGCACAAGGTTTTGCTAGCCCAATGATGTTACCAAGTAAAGGTGGAATAATACTTTTTTTCTTAAAAAAGGTATAATAAATACATTACACGCAATCCTTTGTTATAAAATTTTCCAAAAAAAAATCATTCTTAAAAAACAAACACAAAAGGATGCTCACATATACACAAACTCATACCTGTGTGAATCCTCGTGAGTCTGGTTGCAAGCTAGAGGCTAGTACTATGTTTCTATACTATGTTTCTACCCTTGTAATCAAATCCAATTGTAATTTCAACCTTCCATTTTAGACTTTATACTTTGCGATTTTAATTCTCTGTTTTCAAAACAAATATCCATTTACTTTAAATTTTTCCTGCGGTTAGATAAGTTAATTATTGGTTGTACTAATAAGTAAAAATTGAAAAATAATTTAACAAATTGAGAAGGACAAAGTATGCGAACTCCATCCTTCGCTGATGGAGACCGTCACGTACACATGCATCCTGGAAGATCTGCTTAGCTACAGTGAGGATCAAACTCTTAGAATGCGGTGAATCACGGGTACCGAGGTGTGTCAGCTAGTTTTTCATGTAAACTAGCAAAGACAAGATAGAGCGTGTAACATTTCAGAGTCACCGGCTCAGACATGCTGATGCGTAATCGCAGCTGAAAGATGGAATAAACAAGAGAAAAGACAAGAAACGACTATCGGCTTATAAACAGATCGACCAAAGGACGCGAGTGCATGTAAAGCAGTAAACAATGTTAAATTGGCCAAATAGAAGGTAGAGTAGAAACAAAGTAGACGGGTTGATTTCACTTAGGGAATAACTAATCATGATCAAACAGTAAATACTACTCCCTCAGTCCCACGAAATGTGTCGTTTTGGGGATTGACACGAAAACCAACGCACTTGTCATTTTACCGTCATACCCTCATTTATTGTATCGTCCTCCCAATCCCTTCCATCCGCTTCCTTGCGTCTCCTCTCTGCCCGACCAAGCAAGCAACCAGAATACGCTCATGAAATCAATGGCAAGACCACTCCATCGACGCCCGAGCAAGCAACTCCTTTGCTCAGTCCAACAACCCCAACCTTTGCGCAACTCCCAACGTTGCCATCGTCTAACCCGTTGTCGTCCTAGAGCAGATCAGGAGGTATGCCCATGGTGCTCCAGGATGGCGAAGTCATCGGCCCCTGCTGCGCGCGTTCATTGTGCAGCTTCGGCTCAACCGCACACCTGGTCGGCCGCCCGGATCCATCACCTCGCCGAGCTCCATCTCGCACCAAACCTTCTACCTCACCCTGCTCCATCTCTATTGCGGCTCGTTGGAACGCCATGGAGGATAGGGACATCGATGGCGGATAGGGATGGAGGAAGTGCTGGTTTGGTTGAGTGAAGACGATCCGATTTTTTTTTCTTTTTCCCCACCTGAAACTGTGTGCAAGTGGAGAAGAACGTGCACTGCAGATACGGAGGGAGTAGGCTGTATGGGCTATAGAGGCTAGAACTGACAGATTCCATGGGACTTTTTCCCAACCTCAAAACGACACATTCACCGGGACGGAGGGAGTAGTAGAACACGGCGCGTGCATCGCTCTAGACTTAGTAGGATAAGAAGACACGGTGGTAAGAACTAATATTGGGTGTGTTGTTGTTGTTTACATACATTCTTGTTTCATACGGCTGTTCAATCATGATGGTGCCTAGCGTCGTAAGTTGTATTTACACATACATGCAATATGCTATAGTTCGGTTATTCGGCACTTGCGATGAGTGGTTCAAAAAAAAAAAAAAAAAAAAACTTGCGATGAGTGGATCTCCCAAAAATGGTACAACAGCAAGACTGCGCGAGGGTCCGATTGTTGCGTTAGTCTTATATAAGACTACGTGAGTGGTTGAATTGTTGTGTTCTCTCTTTTATTCGTCTTACAGATGATTCCTCTCGTGGGTACATTGGGTTGGGGTGTAGCCGTGTAGGCTCCAAATCCTCCTCCGTGTAGTATCAGTCTGGATATAGTACTTAGCAAGCACCACTTGTTAAAAGTGCACAATCACAAAACATTGAAGTCAACATTCCTCTTCATAGACCATCAACTCACATAACGTGCAACACTGAAGCAATTACAGAATAAAAGCCCAAATCACAGTTACTTTAAAAACCCATATATAACATATTGTAAGTTCCATGTGGTCTGGTTAAGAGACTCGTATTTTCTCGGAACAGATAGCACCAAGTACAATAGAGAGCTCCCGTATAATTTCATTTTGCAAATGGTACACAATGGGTAGAAGATGACACATGTAACTAAGTCTGATAAAAAACTAACTCTGTTGTTTGTGTTGACTTCATGATTAAATCTTCACAGCTTCCTTGCCTTCTTAGGAAAATGAATTTTTTTATCCTGAATAGCAGTTTAATTAAAATTAATTAGCAAACAATGAAGGAAGAAGTTGGATCCTCATGGCAATGCCCAGAAATCCTTTAGGACCAATTTGTTGCCCTGCAATACTATAGTAATCAGTTGCCTTTGCATGAAAATGGGGTTGATCTTGAGAAAAAAAACAAATCTTTCATATTGGTAGACAACAATCATTTATCTAGGACAAAGAATCTGCGAAGCACAAACAACATTAAACAAATATGAGTAAAGTTCTTGAAAAAGTAAAGACATTGAAATAGTGTGTTTTTTTATCATTAAACAACATGAAACAAATAGTGTGTTTTTAATCATTCAAATTCTTCAGAGATTATGTAGTTGAGAAATCTGACCCCTGATTTTTATTTAAAGGGATCCGGAGCAAGCATTTGAACCTTTTCCCGGATATCATCATTCTGCACTCGATCCCTTTGTGTATGCCCGAAAACCCAACACAACATACGCACCTCTCGCTACGCTCAACAACTGAACATGTCGCCTTTTTGTAGGCCAACACTCAGCAGCGTACAATATCGTTGGACGAATCGTTGTCCTATAGAATTTACCTTTGAGGTTTTGTGACACTCTCTTGTCACAGCGGACACCGAAGCTTGATGCCATTTTAACCAACCGACTGAAATTCTATGTCTAACATCTTCATCGATGTCACCGTCCTTTTGTAACATCGATCCTAAATACCGCAAGGTATGAATGCATATGGATGATGTAAAGTTATGTATGGCTAAATTAGTGAGATGGTGAAGGATTGGCATGACTTGGCCGACAAGGGAGAAGGGATGGAGTCTTGGCACCGAAGGACCAATGCGGTGGTGAAGGGCAAGTGGAGCACAATCTCGATGGACCGACCAAGCTACAAGTGGTCATATATTTCCATGTATCAATCATTGTTGAAAAATGAAGAAATAAAGTGACTTGAGAATAAAGAGTGAAAAATAGCATATGGATTGAAATATTCCAAGTCACAAGCTCTAGGAAGATGACGCTCAAATGAAAGTGTATGTGGCAGCCCGCATCAAGCTAAAAGAGAAGAAGTGGCAAGATTCAAATTATACAAGCTCAAGTTGAAGATGATAGTTTTATTTTTTATCTTGAGTCTAGGCATATCGCATTATCAAGAGGGATGCAATGTTGATAGTCTTGCTTATGTCTCGGTGCTCGAAATGATCCGATGACCCTTGGGGAGAGTTTAACCTATCTATGAATGGTTTGGAGGTTGTGTTTAGTTTGGATGGATAGCCCTCTCAATAAGCTTTCCATAGAGTCTAAGATCACCAAAATCGGCCTTCGGAGTCAAAAGTTACGACCTTTTCCTCAACCGGCTCTCTGCCTATTTTGACCCAATCGGAAGTTCCGATGCCATATCGGAAGTTCCGGTAGACCTTATAGAGAGTTTTGGCTCTCTCGGAGTGGCTATAGTGAAAGTTCCTGTACGAACACCGGACGTTTCGTTGCGGGTAACGTCCCGACCTAGTCGAAAGTTCGATGCCATATCGGAAGTTCCGATAGCCTTACAGAGAGTTTTGGCTCTCTTGAGAAGCTATACCGGAAGTTCCAATACAATACTAGAAGTTTTGGTGCGGGCACAATCCCGACCCTAACCTACCTATCGGAAGCTCTAGTGCTATACCGTAAGTTCCGGTGTGGGCAAAATCCTGACCTAACCTACCTACCGGAAGCTCCGGTGCGGGACGTCTAGAACCACAACGGCTCTTTTTAAAGGATGTCCTATATAAACTCACCTCTATCCCCAACAGAAAAAGTCGGTTCCATTCCAAAGAAACAATCATTTGAGGCAAGGAATAGGCTTCCACTCCCCATTGCTTAGTGCTAGATCTTGTGGGTGAGATTGGGTGAGAGATTGAGAAAGAAAGAGCAAAAGTCCATTGTTGAGCACTTGAGTTCATAGCAAGCAATCGTTGAAGCATTTGTTACTCTTGGAGGTGAATCCTCCTAGCCGGCTAGGTATCGCCCTGGAGCTCCCAAGCTTGTGGAGAGCCTTGGGAAGTTTATAAAGGTTTGCTTCACCTCCGGAAGGAAAGAAGTAAAGCTAGTGGATCGGGGAAAGTGGTTGAAAGAGACCCGGCTTGAAGTGAGCGTGTGGGCTACTCAAGCTTCCTCAATGGAGACGTAGGATTCATGGGGTGAATCCAAACTTTGGCAAACAAACACTTGTGTCACCTTGTTCAGCTTTGCCTCTCTTGTTTGTTTTCTAACTCATATTGTGCTTCCGCTTCGATCTACTTGGTTGTGCTCGTTTGTGCTCGTGCACGGACTTAGTGCGACTGCAAGGAACATCTATTGTGGCACTATTTTGAGTATTGGTTTGAGCTAGACACAAGAGGAAGTTTGTTTGTGTTCCTCGACAAAACAGTGTCTGATCGGTTTGGCAACCGGTCCGACCAGTTTTAGTTTGTCCTTGGTTTTAAGTTTTAGTTTGCAGGATTCGCCTATTCACCCCCACTCTAGGTGACATAAAGGTCCTTTTAGTGATGTCCAGTTGTCACCGTCCCATTATTTGAAACGGTGTTTTTGCGGATCTTGCTCCATTTCTCCACTCTTTTACAACAAATTCAGGCATGCATGTTTCCTGCAAGACAGGTGGAAACTTATCATTTCTAACTAGCATGCGTGTATAAAATACCAAGTCTTCATATTTTGTTGTTGTATCAACGGTCGAAAATCGGTACTTAACATCGGTCAACAACTGCTCGGCCTAGCCCTTTTGCCTCTAGTGCCATCCGTCTTATGGCAGGCCCCTTGGCTATAAAAGGAGGCCCCCAACAGCGCTAGAAAGTGTGAAGCGACGTTTTGGAGTTCATATCACTCACTTGTGACACTTGGTGTAGGTTAGTCTAGTTTGGGAGTTAGAGTCTAGTCGAAGGCATTTCTTTGGTCTCCACTTGGCCTTGGAGTCTTGGTAGGTCTTCATTGTATCCTTGACATTTATCTATTTAATATAGTTATCTTCCTTTATATATATCTTAGTCTTAAATTTGCTCTACTTGGTTTAGAGTATAGTTTTATCGAATTGCGTAGTCACGCTCAATCTTAATTGTCCTCCTATACGTTTACGGGTTACCCGATCAGCTTTGTAGTTGAGTCTTAGTTCTTTTATTAGAATTAAGTCTTGGTTATTTTGCTTGGTTGCTTTTCCATTCGTAGGAACAACCCCATGAAGGGACCCATAGAAGAGTACGAGTGCTATGTAGGCGTGGTGCCTAAATAGTTCTTAGCTGATTTTGCATTCGTCTCCACGGATGTGTGGTAGGCGGTGGGTGGTGACAACCTCGTTCGTCCTTTGAAATCCACCATGCGGCAGGGACCTCTATGAGTAGGATTACCTATGAGTGGTTAATTATCGACCTCTAGGGAAAGAACTTGCGTGTCTCGAAGTAAGCTC
The DNA here is from genome assembly GCA_031894775.1 of Chloris gayana. NCBI lineage: Eukaryota > Viridiplantae > Streptophyta > Magnoliopsida > Poales > Poaceae > Chloris > Chloris gayana. The sequence continues at coordinate 45,284 of JAUNZO010000365.1, forward strand.
CTTTGGAAACACAAATGTTTTATGTGTGAGCCTTCGCTTGAGTAATTAAATGTTGCATGACTAGATGTATAGGATTAATAACTTGACTAACTTGTTGTCCTCCCAGTTAGCTTTCCTTTATATCTTGTTACTAAGAGTGTGTTTGGTTGGGCTATGGTCGTGGTAAAAGCTGATGTGGGTTGTGAGGTCGTAGAAAAAGCAGTTGTGGGTTATGAGTCGTGAAAAAGCTGAAAGTCGTTTAGTAAAACAATTGTGGCTTTTCGAAATTTACTAGCAGACCCTAATTATCATCATATATACCATCATATATACGTACATATATACATACAAATATATGTATAATACATTTTATATTTATATATTTATTTATATCTTATATACATGTATATAAATAAATGGATATATATATACATATACATATGAATAAAAAATATTTATACATATAAACATATATATACATATATTTATTTATTTAAATGTATCTTATACATATAAACATATATATAAGATATATATAAATAAATAAATAAACACACAATATTTATATAAGATATATTTATATAAATAAATAAAAGTCATATAACATATATATTACATGTATATATATATATATATACATACATATACATATGTAGGTAATTTCTTCAAACTTGTGAAAGCCAAAGCCGGAAAAAGCACCTCCACACCGCTTTCGAAATGAACTAGCAAAAAGTTGCTTTTGGCTTTGGCTTTTGTTGACGACCAACCCCTTTGGTTGGGCTACTGGCTTTTTGAAATAAGCCAAAGCCAGAAAAAGCTCAACCAAACACACCCTAAGTGTGGTTCTCCTTGTCCTTCACCAATATACTTAATTGAATATACTTATCCCTAACATTTGGTTAGTGTGTAAACATATCTTAATAGATTACATGATCGTTAATATATGATAATACTTATTTCATAAGCTTCCTTCTGAAAATAAATGCCATACCTTGGAATACTCCTAGGTGAAATGCTACAATGGTGTTCCGTGCGTTTGCAGAATCTTTGTGATTTAATTTAAGTGTGTAGCAGCCAACACCATATAAAGAACACTAGAGTCGTTCACAATTCGCCTACTTAGGTGACCTTTGCCTGCTCCTTGGGAAAATACTACAACGAATTATCCGTGTGCGTGTGGATTGTTATCAATATACATTATAGTATTCTTCCTAGCAGCGTCTAGACATTCTAACAAATAAGTTTCTCAGAAATACCCACTTATTTGTTAGGCCCTGTTTGGATCCATTTGTCACGGACAAAACTGTAGAGGCTAAAGTGCACATGGACATGCACATACATATGAGTTGGTTTAGCACCTTTTAGGACCTCTTGGATGGCAAATGACAAATAACGAAAGATAGCCATTTGTCAAAAAAAGGGCTACACTCATTTACCGTTTGCCCATGGATTCAAACCCCTTAGTTACTATCATGTCCTTATACGCCACATAATTTGGTGATACTATGACAACTGTTTAATGTGAACAAGAGTTAGGCGTGCTGTAGATCTTGACTTGTACCGATGTTTGTTTCTGTCCGCTAACGTGGATTAGACCACAATAAAACTTGAAAACCGTGCAAGACGTGTGCGGAACAATTTGCATATTCCAATGTGTTTGACATAAGTCAAAATGAGTATGGGACATGTGCGGAAGGTGCACCAACGTTTGTTTGCATGCTCCAACTCATCGCGAAAGTACAACTAAAGTTTTTCACAATTAGGAAATGTATACATTATGTAAATGATTGAAACAACAACTTTTAACTAACGATGTAAACTATCATTTAATAACGTAAACGAATTAGTCATATTTTTAGCTTAACAAATTAGTCGTTTAATAAGGTAACAAAAAGGAGACCAGGAGATGAGCACAACCATGTTACCGATCATATTTATCAAATATGTTATCCTTATACTCGGTAGTCCACGTTCAACGTCCAAGTTTATCACTCAAAATGGATCATATTTTTTTGTTACAATTTTTATGGGTAGAACAATAGTAGTGCAGGAATAGACAATGTATACAATAGTCTTCGCCATCTTCTTAGTTGCATACAATAAAAATTGATAGTCCAAGATGATTACACAAAATGATATGATAATTTCTGTTACAAATTTATAAGGGTAGAACAATAGTAGTGCAATAAGAGTACTACACATAATGTATACAACAATCTTCGCCATCTTCTTAGTTGCATACAATAAAAATTGATACAGAAAATTGTGTTTTACATAACAGGAACGAATGGTCATCCTCCTGACAGTCTAATATCTAGCACAGCAATCCTCAAAACCTGTGGAGGAGCTGCCCACCCAACCACAATAAGCTTATAACTTGCTATTCGAAGTACCTAATCTTTGGGAAGAGTGAGGTCATCTGAGGAACCTGCTGCCTTTCCATTGTAACGCTGATAAAACAAACCGAATATAAAACATAAGTGTTACATACTACTCAGTCCCATTTTATACGGTGCATAAGTATCTTAAAATTCAGACTTTGGTAACTTTGACTAATAATTAGGCTAACAAAGATACGAAGGTTGCACCACTAGATTTTTTTGCGGTGCACATACCCAAGACTGTTGTATGATATATCTATTGAAAATTAAATTCAATGTTGAACTTAGAAGACCGTGCCAAGTCAAATGCACCTAACAAAATGGGATAGTAAGAAACATATAGAGGCAAGCGATACAGATTATTAGGACAGGTACCTGTTTCCCAAAGGAGAATGGAACATATCTATATTTTATCATATGAAGAATTTGCCGCTTCATTGTGACCGTAAACAACACAACCCAATAGAACAGAAGGATAGGCCAAAACACAGGCACGTCAAACACCCGGAAAAATGTCATCACAAAAGCAATGCAGAATGCTTTAACAATGGAATACCTGCAAAGGATGGGGCAATCATGTTAGTTTCAAATGAACTACTCATACAGGAAAACTAGCACAAAAATTACAGCCACACGTATGAAATAGACCAGGGTAGTCACATGAGCACTGTACTGTCCACAGTCAATTGTGGGCATGATGAGGCGAATAAGTCAAGTACAAACTCATTTGCCCATTTCCAAAAAAAAAGAAAGAAAAAAATAGAGAGCTCATTAACCAGTGTGCTATTTCTACTGGAGTCGACCAAATATCTATAGCAACACCAATTCCCCAACCGTCCTGTTATTCTTATCATATATACATAAAATGACTATTAGGATATCATTGTACCAGTATCCTCAAATGAATTACATCAGCGAAGTTGTATCCGCCAAGCCTACTGTCCCTACCTTCCATAAGACCATGATACACTACAATGTACAACTTAAGCAATTATCTTAGCAGCAAAATCCACAAAGTTATCTTTAGTTATTTAACAAAGCAGTGCCTGTTACTTACAGCTACAGTGCACATAAAAATCATGACTAAAAAAATAAGGCAACACTAATATTGGGTCACCACATGCCTGATAAATAGATTATTATTGAACAAGGAAAGTCACTCAAGAATCATAAAGATCTACATGTTCTATGATTATATCCTCATGCAGTAGCAATATGGATGTGTATCAGTATAGGACAGATATGCAAACGCTGCTATGTCATTTCTATAAAAAAATCCAATATAGATATGTATGACATTTTTTAAAAATAATACATTCAGATTTTATTTAAAGGTAAAGAGAAGCATTGCATTAACCAAGAATGCAAGAACGTGTTTCACAGTATCACTGATTTGACTGAATATGACCTCAATTTCTAATGTTTCCAGGCAGTGTTGAACTGAATTATCTCATTTCACATTCAACACCATTTAAATTCCCTACAACTGCCTGGTAGAGCTTAAATAATGAATGTGATGCATCCAGTCAACCGTATTATCAACATGCAGCCAAGCACGCCATGCAGCAAACAGGTGGAGCAAACAAGGAGTCGGAGAGTTGCATCGCAGCAGCTGGGTGGAAATTACACGGATGAGGAGAGGGGACAGAAAGGAGATCCATGTCTTGCCAGTGATAGGCAATGGAGATCCTGAGGGAGTTGGCTCGTCATTGCTGTTGTCCAATGAGGCAGATTTGAATGGGGTGAATGCAGGAGCTAGCAAGGTCACATATCAGCCATAGGGCAATTGGTCAATAGGACCGATATGGAAACGCTGATATGTCATTTCTATTAAAAAATCCAATACAGATATGTTTGACATTTTTAAAAAATAATATATTCAGATTTTATTTAAAGGTAAAGAAGAAGCATTGCATTAACCAAGAATGCAAGAAAGTGTTTCACAGTATCACTGATTTGACTGAATATGACCTCAATTTCTAATGTTTCCAGGCAGTGTTGAACTGAATTATCTTATTTCACATTCAACACCATTTAAATTCCCTACAACTGCCTGATAGAGCTTTGAATACTGAATGCGATGCATCCAGCCAACCGTATTATCAACAACACGCAGCCAAGCACGCCATGCAGCAAACAGGTGGAGCAAACAAGGAGTCAGAGAGTTGCATCGCAGCAGCTGGGTGGAAATTACACGGATGAGGAGAGGGGACAGAAAGGAGATCAATGTCTTGCCAGTGATAGGCAATGGAGATCCTGAGGGAGTTGGCTCGTCATCGCTGTTGTCCATTGCGTTTCTAACACGGATACGGGGGCCGTTAGATATCAGTGTTACGTATATAATATCTTTAAGACAACAACGAGACAAAACAAAATAGCTTTAAACCAGAGAAAAAGCTAAAACACAACCACCCAACAATAAACTAAGTATTTTGTGCCCTATAAAGATCATAATGAGGGATTTAAACGTTGACTGAACATCCATCATTCCATATCATTCCATAAGCAAAAATAACAAAATTTACAATCAAAAGATCTAACTAATTCACTCTTGAAAATATGGCAAAGTAGAGTTCCAAAAGGGAAAATTTGATTTCCGGCAATTGCATCCCAAGCACTCCCTATACCTTGCAGCTTAAGATAAATAACATATTAACTTCCAGCAAAGAAAACAAATGCATCCGAACAACTAGCAGAGGCAAATTGTATGGAATTAAAAATCAAAATGTACTAATATGGAAGATAGATTGATGGCTCATGATGTCACACGTGATTGTGATGGATATGCACATCTATATATCTCGTTTAGGCATTCAATAAAGGATAAATCTGTACCCATTCTATTCACTACTAAAAACCCCACTTGCACGAGATGGATGATGTTGACAATAGTTTGCCATACTAACTACAACCAATTCCAAAAATCAAACATAATCATGTATCTAAAATTTTCCAGTGACCTTATGCATGCCCGACACATAATAAAACAACCAAATACTACCTGAATATTTTAGATAACGTTTTATAACTGTAACCTAACAGCGCACAGATTTCACACAATTAAACACTATATATGCAGCATTCCACACATGAAAATATTTGTGTAAACCAAAAAGCAGCATAATTCAAACAGCAAAGTCCAAGTGAACTCTCTAATCCCCAGCAATATTAGCTGAATTGTTCTGTAGCCATGCACACCTATATAATTTACAGAAACCATGGATGACAAATCGAATTATGGAACAGAGTAACCTAAAAAATCAAGCGATAGGTTTGACGCAACCAAAGAGAGTAATATCGGCAGGCATGACTACCCAAATCACGCAATCAAGAGCAACAGATCGCACCAGAACTTGAACTCAGGGAGGCGGCGGACAAAGGGGCGAAATTCGTCGGAGGCGCGGGTGGGGAGCGCCGGCCCATCACCAAGGACCTCAGCGATTTCGGGGTCAACCTGTGGGGACAGAAAGGCGATGAGGAGGTTGAGGAGGTAGATGCCGAGGGCGTAGGTGACGATGTAGTAGCCGCCAGCGATCCACACGCGCAGAGCGTACGTGGCCCCAACCACGCAAAGGCCCAGCCACCGCCAGCCGACGTGCGGCGTCGAGCGATCCAGGAGATGCTGGAACCGGCGGGACGCCGTAGCGACCGCGGCAGATACTGCGCTGGCCGGGCTCACGCCGCCGCTAGTAGGGCCGACCTGCGAGGCGGCAGCACTGGGGCCGGGGCCTGGCGCAACGGAGGTAGACGAATCCATCATAACGCCGAGTCGCGCGAAGCGGCGGATCTTAGTGCGGCAATGGAAGCTGCATCTACAACTGACTTCTGTGTTGCCCTTCCGCGGCGTGGTGGTATACGGTACCGTGGTTAGTGATGGCCAAATGGGCCGGCTATTCGCGCGGGCCGAAGCACGTTTTTTATTGGCAAAGCACGTTTTTTTTTGGCACGACATGAACCTGACACAACACGAAAAAATTATGGACCGGGCTGGCTCAGCACGTACCGCCGGGCCGTGCTTGGGCCGAGGAGCGAGCACGGCCGGCGGCATGCTCGACCCGAAAGCAGCATGGCTTGATGAAGCCTCGACAGGCCACGGTGACTCGATACAGACATGACCCGTAAACATTGAGCCCAACTAGAAATTCAACCCAACCCCCAACAACAGCCCAACCCACCAGCCGCCCCACTCCATATAAAACCGTCGATGTTCCCTCCCGTCCATAAACCCTAGCCATTCTTTCTCCTCCCTCACCACGGCGTTGCACAGCGCAGCAGCGCTCGCTCGTCTCCCCTTTTGTCTCCGGCCAAAACCCTAGATCCACACCGCTTCTCACTCCTCCTCTCACCGGCGCACGCCTCTGTTGCCTCCTTTCCGACGTGCTAGCTCGTGACCCGGCCAAATCTAAGCCGGTGCATCTGCGCCGGCTAGATCTCGCGAGCAGGTCGCGGTCATGTCGTTACCGGAGCCGAGCGAGGAGGCTCTGCGTACGACGAAGAACCTCATCTTCGACACCAACTCGACGTCGAGGCAGGCGGCAACAAGGGCCGCGACACCAACAATGAGGACGGCGAGGCGAACAGGCGGCAACAAGGGACCGGGACGAGCGCATCTCCGGCGACGCACGCCTCTCGACGAATGGCGCATCTTCGTCGACAGGTGCATCTCCCGGGCCGGATCGTCTACTCGCATTGGCTACTCCAACCGATCCGGTGACCAGCTCCAAGACACCTACACCAATTAGTACCGCGAGCACGACGAGCGGGAAGAGAGGAAGGAGGTGCACATCACAAGCTTGGAATGACTTCGATCATGTCTACACCGAGGTAAATGGCCGAGAGGTAAAATCTCATGCTAAGTGGAAGCACTACCATAGTGTGTTGTCCGGTGGTTCATCGGGTGGCAGTGGTCATTTGTTGCGCCACCGTTGTTCTTGTATTGCTAAGTCCGAACGTGCTGCTAGGGTTCAAAGTATGCTTCAGTTTAATGCTCGATGGCTCTGTTCGTTCTTGGGAGTACAATCCCGATGTTGCTCGTGTAGAACTTTGTCGCATGATTGTTGCATTAGACCTTCATATTTGCTTTGGTGAAGCTGATCAATTTGAGCGTTACATTAAGCGTGCACATAATCCTCGGTATACTCATGTTTCTAGACGGACCACGACTAGAGACTTTGTTAAGTTTTTCAATGAGATCATCGTGTCTGCTTTGATGTAAATCTTGTAGTCTCCTCGTTTCCTCCGTTGCATTGACATCCGATATATGGTCCGGTAAAGCTAAGGAGGATTACATTAGTGTTGTTGCTCATTATGTTAATGCTGATTCATGCTGATTCGGTCTTAGAAAAAAGGATTTTTGCTATGAGGCTTATTGATTGTTCACGTTCTGGTGTTAACATTGCTCGAAAGAATTCAACAAGTCTTATCCGATAGAGTTTTTTTCTATTACACTTGATAATGCATCTGCTAATGTTAATGCTATGGATGAGTTGACTCCTTTTTTTTTTGGTTATGTTGGTCCTCTTTTGCTGCATCAAAGATGTGCATGCCATATCATCAATTTGATTGTTAAGCCTGGTTTCAAACGTTTGAAGCTTCGTTGTTGAGAACTTCGTAACTGCTATCTCCTTTTTGAATTCTTCTAATCAGAGAATTGCTGCATATAAGTCTTACTTGTCTTTCTATGGGTGCTACTCCTAGGAAGTTTTGCTTGGATATGGATGTAAGGTGGAATGCCACCTACCTTATGCTTAAGCATTTGCTTCCTCTTAAGTCTACTTTCTCTATTTTAGTCAATGGCCAGTACCAATCTGTTCATGATAAAGCATTACTTGAACCGGAAGATTGGTATGTTGCCGATAAGTTTTCTCGATTTTCTTGAGCTATTTTATGAATGCACTCGTTGCTCTTTCCGGTGTTTATTACCCTACTCGCTCCTTTGATGTTGCATAATTTGATTGACATTATTGGTCATTTGCATACCTTTGAGACTCGACAAGTTGTTGTGGAAGGTTGTTGTCCCTATGAAGGAGAATGAAGTATTGGAAAGACATCCCTCTCGCTTTATTCTTTTGCATTTGTGTTGGATCCTAGAGCCAAGATGAGAGGCTTTAGCAATGTTTCGAGACTCGCTTTCTAATGCTACTTCCACCGATTACTCGATTATTTCAATACTATGGGTACTATCTATAATAGCCAAGGATATTATGATTGTCCCTATTTCAACTATCGGCTCGGAGTCTGCTTTCGCTCTTACCGGCGTGGTGCTTGAGGAGCGTAGGCGTCGCTTGGCTAGTGACATGGTGGAGGTCATCACATGCCTCAAGGATTGGCATCTTGGAGATGACCGAATGGAGGAGAACGTCGAGGAATCTCACCTGAAACTTGAAGAATCATACAAGAACCTCAGCCTGGATAGTGAGGATGGGGGTGGTAGTGTGGTCGAGTACCTGCTAAGTAGTGAAGTTGTGGTCATACCATTTTGAGAGATGACGTGATCCATTTGTATTTTATAATGAAGGTGTCATAAACACGTGAATTGTGATGATGAACACCTTATTGAGTTGGGTTGTACTCTTTTTTCCCTTAGGCCAAAGGGTTTTTAATGAGGCAGCCAAGCAAACAGCTCAAATGTAATATAATTTTCCTTTTTGGCCCATTATGTTGTTTGTTTTGATTTTTTTGGTTTCTCGGTTGATTTTTGTTTTGAATGGAATGATGTATGAGTCAATGGAAACGTGGTTGAATTCGGTCATTTTTTAGTGTATTTTGAATTTCGTGCTATTTTCGTGTCTGTCGGCCATCGTGCTTATTGGGCCGCTCGACCTTTTTAGCACGGCTCGACACGAAATTACCATTTCCTGCCATGCCACGAGCCGAGGGGTCAGCCCATGAGCTGGCACGGCACGACCCGTAAGTAATTTCATGTCGTGCCGGTCCGTAATTTAAATGGGCCGGGCCTTTTGTGCTCGGGCCATGCCATACCGGCAGATCCGTTCGGCCATCGATAACCGTGGTAGTAGCGAACTAGGTGTCGAGTCTTAATCTCGACATTAGAACTACCCGGTCCCTTACGAGTACGGAATTCGATGGTGCAACACACGGAACACACAAGAACACAAGATTTTAGACAGGTTCAGTGCCCTCGATTGAGAGTAATACCCTACGTCCTATATGTTGTGTATTGCCTTTAGCAGATTGCTAATTGCGAGTTGTCAGAGAGTTTTTCGAGGGGTCCCTTCTCCGCTTTATATATCCGGGAGATAGGGTTACATGCGGAGTCCTAGTCGGTTACATAGATTACATACTCGGAAGCCCTATGTCTAAGCTTTCCTTATTGAAACAGAGTCCGGTAAGACTAATGGTGCTCTTTTTCTTGTCAATAAAGTCATCATATGCCGGTATTGCAATCCACCTTGCTTCCATACCGGTATACAGGACTTCTATTATTCATACCGATCGGGCACCACTCGTGGGCCCTCCCGACTAGTATTATCTTGATCATCATGCCACGATACCTTTGTTTAGTCATTCATCCGACAATTGTATACCCATAAGGCAAGTATACGACAACAACCCCCGAGTAATTTTTTATTTTACCTTGAATAAGACTGATCAGTCTTTTACATGTTGGTCCGATTCCAGTGTAAAATTACAAAAAACTCCAATCTTCCGGAATATTTCCGAAGATGCAACTAGGCCCCCTAGTGGGTTTTGGTGATAAATGACAAATAATTAAAATGTCTAATGTCTCATTGAGCTAATGTGCAGGATATTGAACTCAACTAACCCACGTTATAAGATTGATAGCCCCTCATACAAAAGTCAAAGGATGGACTCAAAAAGAAGCTTAAATTAGTTTTTATAGTTCTTTGAGTCTAGGATTGCCAAACTATAAAGAGGGGTGATTTAGTCTTTCATGCAGGGAATATGTGCTCAAGTTACCCAAATCAAAGCTTGGATAAAACCAAACCACTCAAAAAGCCAAAAGACCAAAGTCCAAAGAGTCAAAACAAACCAAACACGGACAAGACGGAAGTTCCGCCTCCAACTCGGAAGTTCCGAGATTTCCAGGAGGTTTTTCAAGGAACTTCCGCCCAAGACGGAAGTTCCGTCTTGGGATTTTACACTTAGTCTTTTTCACAATCTGTCAAGAGTGAAGTTCCGTCTTGCTATGGAACTTCCGAGATTTCCAGGAGGTTTTTGACTGAAGTTCCGCCAAAAGCGGAAGTTCCGTTATTTGCCCGACCAAACCCTAGCAACGGCTCTTTTTGGACCCACTCCTATAAATAGACCTCCCCATCACTCCTTAGGGTTTGTCTGGTGCTTTTTGAACTCTCACATCTCCCACAAGCTTTTGCTCTCATCTCTCTCTCACTCTCCTTGAGATTCAAGTCCACTTTGAGAGCCCCATCTCAAATCCAAGCTTGAGAAGCATCATCCCAACCTTGAGCATATATTCCCCTAGCAAGCAATCTCTACTTCACTTGTTACTCTTGGAGATTTGTTCTCCTAGATTGGCTAGGTGTCACCCTAGAGCTCCCAAGATTGTGGTGAGCCTTGGGAAGTTTGTGAAGGTTGTGATTCACCTCCGGAAGGAAAGGAATCAAGCAAGAAGAAGAAGAAAACCAAGTTTGACCTTGGTGGTCACTTGGGGAGGATTAGGGTTGAGAGAGACCCGGCTCTTTGTGAGCTCCTCAACGGAGACGTAGGAACCTCTTTGTGAGGGGTCCGAACTTCGGTAAACAAATCCCGTGTCTCTCTTGTGCTCTCTTGCTTGTTGTGTCTTGTTCTTTGTTCTTGTTTGGTGCTTGTGCTATATTTGGTCCGATCTACTTGTGTGGGCATTGTCTATCGATTTCCTGCAGGCATAACACTCCTAGGAGGAGGAGGAAACTTTCTATTCAAAGGGATTTGTAAGATTTACTTCTAGCTTTCATTATCTTGTTCCTCCCTCAAGTCCATAACGGAAGTTCTGTTAAAGACGGAAGTTCTGTCTTTTAGAGAAGTTCCGTGTTGGACTGACTAACTAGGTTTTAAGTGTTGTGATTTTCAGAAATTATTGTAGCTTGCCTATTCACCCCCCTCTAGGCAACTTTCAATTGGTATCGAGAGCGGGTCTTCTCGAGAAGAGCTTAACCGCTTGAGAAGAAAAGATGTCGGGGAATTAGTTGGAGGGGACAAAAGTACCAACAAGAGAGGGGACACCGATGAGGAAAGAAATCCTTTTGCCAAGGATGGAACAAGTGGTGGGAAGTTGGACACAAGGTATAACTTCAACTATAATGATGTGGCAAATGTGAATAGTGGGGGTAGTGGACGACTACCGTGGTTTGATGGAAAAGATTTTAGTTGGTACAAGCATAGGATGAAAATGTACTTGCTCGTCAATTGGTCCGCCCGTGTGGGAAGTGGTTGAAAAAGGATATGTGATTGAGGATGAGGAGAGACACACCGTAATGGACAACATCAACATACATTGCAATGCGCAAGCCGTGTCGACAATGCTCTCGTCTTTGAGTGCTAAAGAGTACTCTAAGGTGTCCCGACTAGAGAATGCCAAAGCTATATGGGACAAGCTCATTGCAGTTTATGAGGGAGTCGATGTGGTGAAGAAGTCAAGGATGCAAGTGTTGAAAAATCAATTCAACTTCTTTGTGATGAAGAAGGGCGAAGACCCTCAACAAACACATGATAGGCTCTTGGACATTGTGAATGAGCGAAGGTCACTTGGAGATGACGTGAGCGAACAAGAAGTGAATCTCAAGCTTCTAATGTCACTAAGAGTGTGGAACTCCACACTTTGCACTATCATTGAAGAAAAGGAAGGATTTGATGGATTCTCCACGGATGAAGTAATTGGGAGAATTCTTGCTCACAAAAGCCGTGATGATGAGGGAAAGAGAGTGAGTGTGCTAATTGGAGATGAGAGTAGAAGCAAGCAAGACGTAGCACTTAAGGCCAAAAAGAAAGAAGTTGTGGAGGTAGACCAAATTGAGATTGAAGAAGACAATGAGGAGCTTGCCTTGTTTGTGAAGAAGTTTGGCAAGTTCATGATCAACAATGGATTTACCAAGAAGAGCTTTGATAAGGCAAGAGCAAGAAGATCAACAAGAAAGTGCTATCATTGTCATGACCCGGGGCATCTCATTGCGGAGTGCCCTCAACTCAATGGAAAGGAAGAGAAGAAGGAGAAGTTCATTAAGAAGAAGAACTTCAAGAAACCATTCAAGGGTCAAGCTCATATTGGCCAACAATATGTTTCCGATGATGATGAAGATGATGATGAAGATGAAGAAGGAGGAATTACCAATCTTGCATATGGCCCGGCCAAATCATCACTCTTCAACAACCTCACCGACGATGAGGATGACACTCCCAAATGCTTCATGGCCAAAGAAAACAAGGTACAAATTAAACCTCTTGTCAATTCCTCTAACAATGATAATGAGGAGGAGCTAGTCCCCTCCTTGCAAGATATGGTGAAAATGTTAGGGATAATGCAAGAGAAGGTTGAAGAGAGCGAAGAGATGGTGGACAAACAAGAAAACATGCTTATCAAGAAGCTTGATGAGATTAAAGAGTTAAAGACCTTGCTTGAGGAAGAAAGAAAGAAGAACGAGGAGTTGACTCTTTGCCTTACTAAGGTAAACAAGTCAAATGCTAAGCTTGAAGACATCAACCTCTCACTCCAAACAAAGTGTGAATCTCTTAAAGAGAATCACAAGTTGTTGGAAGGAGAGATTGAAATCCTCAAGAGTAGCACATTGACGCACAAAAGCAAGGTTGAGTCAATGCAATCCTCATCAAGAAAAGAGTGTACAATATGTGAAGGTGTTGACATTGACAAATTGCCACCGATAAGGTGACAATCAAGGATCTCACTAACAAGGTCAAGAATCTTGAGAGAGCGGCTCAAGTTGAGCTAGCTAAGAAAATTGTTAGTGAGGAAAGAAAGTTCAATGGCAACAAAGGCATTGGATTCAAGGAGCAACCCAAGAAGAGATTCAACAACAAGACCAACATGAATCAATGAAAGCAAGTTGCTCAAACCAAGCGCGTGAAGAAGGCCAAAACAACACAAGAGCTCGGAAAGAAGAGCTCACACGTATCCTTCTATGTGTATGATCATGCAACATATGAACTAACCCATGGTGCTCATGGGAAATTAGTTGCAAGATTTGTTGGGCCATACTATGCAAGGTGGAATCCTTATGTGTGGGTTCCCAAAAGTGTTGTTTCTAAAGTTAAGGGACCCAAGCAAGTTTGGGTGCCTAAATTTTGTGCTTAATTGTGTGTAGGGATACTCCTCGGGCGGTTCAATATGGGTACTCGACACCGGGTGCTCAAATCATATGACCGGGGAGAAGAAGATGTTCTCCACACTTGACAAAGACAATCTACCAAGTGGGAGTATATCTTTTGGAAATGATCAACAAGGAAAGATAATTGGTCGTGGTGGAATCCAAATCACCCATGACCTTGCAATTAGTAATATGTTTCTTGTGAAAGGTTTAGGGTACAACTTAATGTCCATATCACAACTTTGTGGAATGGGTTTTAATTGTCTCTTTACCAATGAAGGCGTGACCGTCTTTAGAAAAGCGGATTCCTCAATTGCATTCAAAGGGTACTTGGAGGATAAGATCTATCTTGTTGATTTCACCAACAAAGAGGGTCCAAATCTAAGTGCTTGTTTGATAGCAAAAACCACCTTGGGTTGGTTATGGCATCGCCGACTAGCTCATGTTGGGATGAGGAATCTACATAAACTTCTAAAGGGTGGCCATGTCGTTGGACTAAAGGATGTTGCTTTTGAGAAGGACAAAGTGTGCAGCGCATGTCAAGCCGGAAAGCAAGTTGGAGCCAACCATCCATCCAAGACGATGATGACAACAACAAGACCATTGGAGATGCTTCACATGGACCTCTTCGGACCGGTCACATACCTAAGCATTGGCGGTAACAAATATGGCCTAGTCATTGTTGATGATTATTCCCGTTTCACTTGGGTATTCTTTTTGAAGGATAAAAGTGAAACACAAGATGTTCTAAAGAGCTTCTTGAGAAGAGCACAAAATGAATATGATGTGAAGATCAAGAAGATTAGAAGTGACAACGGCACCGAGTTCAAGAATACACAAGTCGAGGAGTACCTAGATGAAGAAGGCATCAAGCATGAGTTCTCGGCACCATACACCCCATAACAAAATGGTGTAGCCGAGAGAAAGAACCGTACACTCATTGAGATGGCAAGAACCATGCTTGATGAGTACAAGACTCCTGACACCTTTTGGGCCGAAGCCATCAACACCGCTTGCCATGCAACAAATCGATTGTATCTTCACAAGATATTGAAAAAGACACCTTATGAGCTTCTCACCGGTAAAATTCCTAATGTGTCGTATTTCCGTGTCTTTGGGAGCAAGTGCTTTATTCTTAACAAGAAGCCAATGTCTTCTAAGTTTGCTCCAAAGACCAATGAAGGTTTCTTACTTGGATACGAGATCAAATGTGTATGCATACCGAGTTTTCAACAAAGTCACCGGCATTGTTGAGATCACGCGTGATGTAACATTTGATGAATCTAACGGCTCTCAAGTAGAGCAAGTTAATCCAAGTGATGTAGGTGATGAAGCTCCTTGTGAAGCAATAAGGAACATGGCAATTGGTAAAATAAGGCCACAAGACCCAACTCAAGTGCAAGGTGATCCATCTTCTCCAAGTCAAGATGAAGATCCTCCACAAGATCCACAAAATGAGCAAGATCAAGGTGGTGGCCAAGATCATGGTGACGATCATGATCAAGGCAACAACCAAGATCAAGAACAAGATGGTGGAGGTGATGATCATCAAGACGAACAACAAGAAGAACAAGAAGAAGATGCACCTAGGCCCCAACAACCCCGAGTGCGCCAAAGCATACAAAAAGATCATCCTGTTGATAACATCCTTGGTGACATTCAAAAAGGGGTAACCACTAGATCCTGAGTTGCCACCTTTTGCCATCATTACTCGTTTGTTTCTTCTTTGGAGCCTCTTAAGGTAGAACAAGCGTTGCAAGACTCGGATTGGGTGGTGGCCATGCAAGAAGAGTTGAACAACTTTGAGAGAAACAAAGTGTGGTCATTGGTGGAGAGACCCAAGCAAAATGTTGTGGGAACCAAGTGGGTGTTCCGCAACAAACAAGATAAACATGGTGTGGTGGTGAGGAACAAAGCAAGACTTGTTGCAAAAGGTTACTCACAAGTTGAAGGTTTGGACTTTGGGGAAACATATGCACCGGTGGCAAGGCTTGAGTCAATTCGCATATTGCTCGCCTATGCTACACATCATGGTTTCAAGTTATATCAAATGGATGTGAAGAGTGCATTCCTCAACGGTCCAATTCAAGAAGAAGTGTACGTGCAACAACCACCGGGTTTTGAAGATCCGAAGAAACCTCATCACGTGTACAAGCTTCACAAAGCTCTCTACGGGCTCAAGCAAGCACCAAGAGCTTGGTATGAACACCTCAAAGGATACCTCATCGACAAGGGCTTCATAATGGGCAAGGCCGATCCTACCTTTTCACTAGAAAAGTTGGAAGTGATTTATTTGTATGCCAAATATATGTCGACGACATAATATTTGGTTCTACTAACCAATCTTTCCGTGATGAGTTTGCCAATATTATGACTAGGAAATTTGAGATGTCAATGATGGGGGAGTTGAAGTTCTTTCTAGGCTTTCAAGTCAAGCAACTAGAAGATGGAACTTTCATAAGTCAAACCAAGTACACCCAAGACATCCTCAAGAAATTTGATATGAGCAAGGCAAAGCCAAGCAAGACTCCAATGAAGACAAATGGTCATCTAGGATTGGACGTGAATGGGAAGGCGGTTGATCAAAAGGTATATCGCTCCATGATTGGCTCTTTGCTTTACCTTTGTGCATCTAGGCCCGATATCATGCTTAGTGTGTGCATGTGTGCAAGATTTCAAGCCGCTCCCAAAGAGAGCCACTTGGTGGCCGTTAAAAGAATCTTGAGATATTTGGTTCACACTCCAAACATAGGGTTGTGGTATCCTAAGGGCGCCAAATTCAAGTTAGTTGGCTACTCCGATGCCGACTACGCCGGATGTAAGGTAGATAGAAAAAGCACCTCCGGGACTTGCCAATTCTTGGGTAGGTCCCTTGTGTCGTGGTCATCCAAGAAACAAAACTCCGTTGCCCTTTCCACAGCCGAAGCGGAGTATGTTGCAGCCGATAGTTGTTGTGCACAACTCTTATGGATGCGACAAACTCTTAAGGACTTTGGATACTCTTTGACCAAAGTTCCTCTCCTATGTGACAATGAGAGTGCCATCATGATTGCATATAACCCCGTTGATCACAATAGGACTAAGCATATAGATATCCGGCACCACTTCTTGAGAGATCATTCAATCAAAGGGGACATTGAGATTAGTTATGTGAGAACCGATAAACAACTAGCCGATATTTTCACCAAGCCCCTAGATGAGAAAAGATTTTGTGAGCTTAGGAGTGAACTAAATATACTTGATTCTTCTAATGTGGAATGAATTGTTGCGCATCTTCGTGAAGTTGGTTGGGGTAGTTTATTTTCAAAATGATTTGCAAAATTATTGGGTGTTTTTGTTTTGAAAATCTTTGGAGTTGATCATATGATCTTGTTGCCCATCTTGTGAATATTGTTTTACTTGGTTGATTGTTGGCTATTCACAAGAGAAAGCAACTCCAAGTTCCAAGCTATTTTTCTCAAAATTCACGGAACTTCCGTCCGTCACGGAACCTCCGCCAAAACGCTCTCGTTTTTCTCGGAACTTCCGCACCTATAACGGAACCTCCGTCCACACTTAGCAGTTTCTCTACCTCTCTCGATCGGGCCATCTCGGAACCTCCGCACAACGCAGAACTTCCGTGAAATATGGAACTTCCGTCTTTAAAGACGGAACTTCCGTCTTTTTCGGGTTTAAATCCTAGAGGCAGCCCTCTTCCTTTCTCACTCCAATCATTTGAACTCGGCTCTTCTCCTTCTTCCCCCAAAACCGACCCGGCGCTCCCAAAAGTGATTCAAGGATTTGACCGTGGATTTGCGCAAGTAATCCGTGGAGAAAGTGCTCCACCCTTCGGAACCTCCGTGCCCCAAGTTCCTCCGTGATTTCTCTTCCTCGTTTTCTCTCACGGTATGAATCTTGGTGCCATTTTTCCGATCTACTAATGCACTCAAGTTTTTCCTATTTTCCTTGGGTAGAGTAGTTCCCTAGCAACTAGTCTACATCATCCTTGAAGGGCTTGAGTAGTTAGACGGTAGATCTAAAGTTATGATGATTTTTGTGTGCTTGCATCGGCCGAACGGAACTTCCGCCTTGTTGCGGAACCTCCGTCTTTTGCGGAAGTTCCGCTATTTGCGGAACCTCCGTTCCGGCACAGATGCAGATCACATTTGAATCATTATAATTTTGAATCTTCTCTAGCATTCCTTGTAATCTTTGTATCCTATCCCCGTCGAGGTCACTAGCAAATGGGTCGAACTAAGGTTTCCGGGAGGAAGAGCTCCTGCAGCTTATGTTGAAGAATCCAAGGGGGAAGACTTGGAACTTCCTAGTGATGAGGGCAGCGAGGAGATTGTGCCCGAGCCTAAGAGGAGAAAGAGCACTACATCTCGACCACCACAGGCTGCTCGGACCGTTCGAGTTGAGCGAGGTGGTGCCCTTCCCGATCGTCGCGCTAAGGGCAAAGGAGTGGTTGCAGGGGGAGCTCACACCGCATTCCGAGTGAGGATTTGCGACGTGTTACTGGTTTGAGAGTGCACCCTCCTGTGTATCGTGGAGATCATGTTTGCTTTGACTACAAGAAGTGGCCGGGGTCATTGCTTGAGGACAGGACCACCCATCCGGAGCGTGTGCCGAAAAGGAAGCTTCGATGACAGGTTCTATACTTGGTTTCAGCAAGACTACTATCGGTGCTTCTTTATTGAGCTTGATGACAAGAAGCATCGGAGGCTGCATCCTCACCAGTGGATAGATTGGAACTACATGGCTAGGAAGCAAGACCCACTTTTTGATCAAGTAATTGAGCAATGCAAAGCAAAGGGTGTGTATGACTTGATGGCATTCAAGTATGATTGGAATGAGGAGGTTATTTGTCGGTTCGGGCGACTCTCTACTTGGATGGACGAGGACGGGGCAAAGTGTTTTGGATGACTCGGGGATTCGATACGAGTGTTAGCTACAAGAAGTTTGCATCCTATTTCTGCCTGCCCAAAAGTTACATGAAGCGGCCCGACATTGCCAATGAAGCGGTTCTAGGAAGTAGACTTTTGGAGTTCATGTATGAGGATCCGGACCGTGTTTGTCATTGGAAAAACCGAAGGTTTGCGCCCTACTATCTTCTTATGAACCGTCTCCTTCGTCACAACATTGCCCCTAAGGATGGATTCTCCACCAAGATTGCCTCATATTCTAGGAATGTTCTTGTGAGAATGGCTCCGGACTCGACGGATTCCGTGTGATGGGTCATATCATAGAAGAGATCCACCGAGCCTCCTATGCTACTCGGAGAACCATGCCATATGCTCCTTTCATCATGGCAATGATTGAGAAAGAGACTGGGCTAACCTTTGAGAAAGAGTGCAAGCACCTCCCAATTTGCCCAAAGCTAATTCGCACCATTGAAGCTCACTCTCCACCTCATCATGGATCCTTCTTTGGGGCAGCCGCGCCATCCTCCTCTAGTGCACCTCGGCGCAAAGGATCTCCCACCTCTTGGCTCAAGAAAGGCCTTAAAGCAATCTTCAATGTGTGCACGGCCAATGCCGTTGAGATCCACAAGACCAAGCAGCGCACGAAGAAGAATGCCCGGCGCATGAAGACGTTCATGAGGGAACAAGGCGCAGCGGTATCTCCACACGGTTCCGAAGAAGAACAAGATGCACCTCCTCCGGTCTATCAATGGCCACTTGATGTTTATGAGCAATATCAGCCGCAATAGCATGAGCAGGAGCATGGATATGAGTATGAGTACGAGCATGAGCACGTGCATGAGCACGAAGCAGGAGGAGGAGGAGATGAAGATGAGGCAAATGAAGACGACAAGTGATCGGTGGGAGCAGAGTCCTCCATACGGTGGAGCCACCGTGATCCTCTCCGATGATGACGAGTGACCTATCTACCTTTTTGGTGGCTTGATGCCAAAGGGGAGAGAAAAGAGAGGCTCCGTTGTATCGCTATCTATCTAGTAGACTTGGAACTTATGGAACTCTATCTATGTATGGAACTATGTGTGTGTGTGCCTTTTATTGTAATAGGGCTAGACTTGTTTAATTTCTATGTTGCTAAACTATGTGCTTGAATGATGGATGTTTAGCATGTATTTTCTTTTTTTTTAGCGCTTGTTGCTTTTGCTTCTCACACTTATGCATGTCTTTTGAGCACATTGTTTAGGCACCCCACAAGCACAAAATATAGGGGGAGCTCTCTCACATGTTTGAGTGAACCATGCATCTCTTTAGGGGAGCTCCGCTATATTTTGGTGTCTTCGTCTTTCGTTCTTTTGATATCCTTATCTCCTTTAATTGTTTGTCATCAATCACCAAAAGGGGGAGATTGAAGATGCAACTAGGTCCCCTAGTGGGTTTTGGTGATAAATGATAAATAATTAAAATGTCTAATGTCTCATTGAGCTAATGTGCGGGATATTGAAGTCAACTAACCCACGTTATAAGATTGATAGCCCCTCATACAAAAGTCAAAGGATGGACTCAAAAAGAAGCTTAAATTAGTTTTTATAGTTCTTTGAGTCTAGGATTGCCAAACTATAAAGAGGGGTGATTTAGTCTTTCGTGCAGGGAATATGTGCTCAAGTTACCCAAATTAAAGCTTGGATAAAACCAAACCACTCAAAAAGCCAAAAGACCAAAGTCCAAAGAGTCAAAACAAACCAAACACGGACAAGACGGAAGTTCCGCCTCCAACTCGGAAGTTCCGAGATTTCCAGGAGGTTTTTCACGGAACTTCCGCCCAAGACGGAAGTTGCGTCTTGGGATTTTACACTTAGTCTTTTTCACAATCTGTCAAGAGTGAAGTTCCGTCTTGCTATGGAACTTCCGAGATTTCCAGGAGGTTTTTGACGGAAGTTCCGCCAAAAGCGGAAGTTCCATTATTTGCTCGACCAAACCCTAGCAACGGCTCTTTTTGGACCCACTCCTATAAATAGACCTCCCCATCACTCCTTAGGGTTTGTCTGGTGCTTTTTGAACTCTCACATCTCCCACAAGCTTTTGCTCTCATCTCTCTCTCACTCTCCTTGAGATTCAAGTCCACTTTGAGAGCCCCATCTCAAATCCAAACTTGAGAAGCATCATCCCAACCTTGAGCACATATTCCCCTAGCAAGCAATCTCTACTTCACTTGTTACTCTTGGAGATTTGTTCTCCTAGATTGGCTAGGTGTCACCCTAGAGCTCCCAAGATTGTGGTGAGCCTTGGGAAGTTTGTGAAGGTTGTGATTCACCTCCGGAAGGAAAGGAATCAAGCAATAAGAAGAAGAAAACCAAGTTTGACCTTGGTGGTCACTTGGGGAGGATTACGGTTGAGAGAGACCCGGCTCTTTGTGAGCTCCTCAACGGAGACGTAGGAACCTCTTTGTGAGGGGTCCGAACTTCGGTAAACAAATCCCGTGTCTCTCTTGTGCTCTCTTGCTTGTTGTGTCTTGTTCTTTGTTCTTGTTTGGTGCTTGTGCTATATTTGGCCCGATCTACTTATGTGGGCATTGTCTATCGATTTCTGCAGGCATAACACTCGTAGGAGGAGGAGGAAACTTTCTATTCAAAGGGATTTGTAAGATTTACTTCTAGCTTTCATTATCTTGTTCCTCCCCTCAAGTCCATAACGGAAGTTCCGTTAAAGGCGGAAGTTCTATCTTTTAGAGAAGTTCCGTGTTGGATCGACTAACTAGGTTTTAAGTGTTGTGATTTTCAGAAATTATTGTAGCTTGCCTATTCACCCCCCTCTAGGCAACTTTCAATTTCTTTTCCCTTTAAAACAGCTTCAAAAAGCCAAAAAAATGGTGTTTTATCCTCCATACCACCTAATTAGGTGACGAAAATTCCTATATTTTCCCTCCGGTGCACCGTTCATGTGAACCCAATTGGGTATAGCCCCGGACTCTTGGGTCATTTGAACTTTTTTCAAATAATGCAAGAGTCCACTAGTTGATTCTTCATTATTTTCATCCATCACTTTCCACTTCTTGCGATCTTTACAGATCGCTCTTGAACATGGTGCACCAATCGAGTGCACCTAATTAGGTATAGCCCCGACTCTTGTATCATTTGAATATCACAAATAATGCAAGAGTCATCTTCAGAGACCATGCTATATTACTTTTCACATAGTCATAATTTATCCAATAATTTCTGTCAAGAACAAATTTCCAGACCGGTCATACTGGTCTTAGGTTCATGATTCCCTGAAATTCCTATCAGGTTATCATGACAGATCGCCTAAATCAGCTCTGAACTCATAATCCGCTTAGTGAAACTTCACTAAGAGCCAAAACTCTGGTTGATCGGACCAGTTTTTCCCATTATCTTACTTCGACTCGAGTCTCCAAAGCCTATAATAAGCTGAATGATTGACACCCGGAGCCTAAAGCATTCAATTTATAAAGATTCAGTTCGGCAAGACCTAATTGTCTTTGATCTAACTGTTCTTTACATCCAAACACATTAGCTTGGCACATACCATGTCCGACGATCGAATGCTTCAAATTTCAGACCGCTCGTATTTTGGCAAAAGAGCTCCTGCAATTATTAGTATCATGAAAGACCGTTTCTTTGTAACCGTTAGGTCACAAGCACATAAATGGGCCTAAGTAATTAAATTACCCAGGTAAAAACGTATCGGGTCATAAAAAATGTCCCGAGCAACTCCCAGCCCTCGGCCCAGCTCGGAGAACCTATAAAAGGATACCAAGGGGTGACCTAGGTCAAACCCATTCCGAAATCCACCGTAGCGTGCCCTCACCCGCTCCGAGTTCTTCATAGTTCACGATCCGAGCCCCGGCTTTATTACCTTACCAAAAAACCAATCTTCAACTTTCCAATCTCAAGCACACCGATGGGTAAGAAGAAGACCTCTGTCCAACCTTCTTCCTCCTCAGCCATTCCTCGTGATGAACTGCCATATGGCGCTCAAGAACTCAAGGACAGCTGCATCACCGAGGCCAATCTTGAAGAAATGGTCAAGGACAGAATCCTTCCCCGAAACCGATGCTCAACTAGATTGTTCCTACTCCCGGTGACATTCCATGGGGAGTGGATGATTCTAGATAGTTCTTCGCTCTTTTTCCTCCGCGACTTTGATCTTCCTTGCTGCTCTTTCTTTCATGGCCTCCTCTTCTACTATGGATGCGATTTGGAGAGCTTGAATCCCAATTCTATCCTCCATATAGCTTTCTTTATTCGTCTCTCGAGAAGCCTTCTTAGGCATCCGTCCCCATTTCACCCTTTTCCGTTACCTATTCCAAATCCTACCCCTCCAATCCATCAACAAGCGCTATACGAGTTGGTGGAGTCGGTATCCAAAGCTAGGATGCCGATGAATACTTCTCCATTCCACTCAATAGAAGTATATCCGGCTAGAAACAAGAGTGGTTTGTATGTGATAACCCTCAACCAGCCCTCCCTCCTTATAGAGCCAAGGTAGCTAGAGAACTCCTCTCGCTGGAGCCCCAAAAATGAGACAAACCGACCCACGGATCATGATTACCGAGGTGCTCGTTTAGCAGACACAAGATAATACAACAACGAGACGGGGTTCAAATAGTACATAGTTGAAATTAACATCATTTTGCATCGGAGTTTAGTTCAAATAGTCTGAAAATATGGAAGCGGAATCGATAATTAACATATAAAAATTATACATCTCGATGATACATGCGAAGGTGATTAATCCGAGCCCATACGGATAATCACGTAACCGAACACAAGCAACGGGAAGGTCGGGCTTCCTAGGGAGAAGACCAGCCTTCTAGGATCTGGAAATCCCATGGTAGTACACCAACAAGCAACTCATATGCATCATCTCGTATTACCTGTAAAACAACATAGGCACAAAGCCCGAGCAACTAAAGCTCAACAAGATCGACCCGTCAAATGGTTAACGTAACCGACTCCTAGACATGCAAGATTCGAGAGGATCGTGCTGATTTTCAAGGTATAAAACAACGACTAAGCAGTGGATCCTTACTTTCAATATTATTCCCATGTTTATTATTAAGAAAATAAATACAGTGATCATGCAAGCTGGAACAAATACAAGTGTAGCATAAATATATCGAAGTAACATCATCAACCATAATAACCAAGCAAATACCATTATTTAGAATTTAAATTCAAGTTATTACTACGATGTGACGCAGTTGAATAAGCGGGTACTCATTACTCGCGAGGGACGAGTTATCAATTTTTACACCAGCTGGGAAAAACCTGAAGCACACGATATACGCATCATTTAAGAACACGTATCTCAACCTTTCACAAAGGTATCATTCAAGCGCGAAGGGTACCGGATCTCCAAAGTGGCCAGTAGCTCATCGGTAACGTTGTGAGCCTACTACCCACTCCTTGCGCGGTACAACGATCGAAGACCAGGGTTATCTTCCATAGTATAACATTCAATGCTACATAAGTTTACTAGTCCCCAATAAAACTAGCATGTATTTCGGTACAGTTCAAAACTTGTTCGAGCAGGTCCAACAACGGCATGGTCCTTAACCGACATAGACGGGGCTACATCCTTGCGAGACAAAGCCACTCCGGACCATTGTAACTTGCCCTTTCACCTACGGGGCCCGTCCGGTCTCCATTTATTTAATCATGTGATTAACAACATAAAGAACTTTACTAACATTTGAGCAATTGACCATATGTACCGTTAATCCTAGAATTAAGCATAGAAAATATTCTAGTAGGCTAAGCTGTACCGAGTATAACGTCTACATAGGATTCATTTGGGGACAATGCAAGTGGATTTTCAGCCAATACCTAGACTTAATGCACAATACATCCTAGACAATCTAGCAATTATTATACTGAAAATAAAAACTTTAAAACTGGGAGGATGCACTGGGGCTTGCCTGGAGCTACTACAATAGAGTTAGGGTCTTTTTGTGCCGGGTCGTGATTGAGAGAGATATCCTTCGAAGATCCTCGATCGGCACTTCAACGTTTCCTAAATTAACGAGATATTAATATCGATGAATGCATAGACATGCAAACAATATGGATGATGTGAAGATATGAATGAAATATTCAAATAACAGAAACAATATGTTATGTAAGATGGTTCTTGAAGACATATGCATAAAGGTAATTTTTTAAAGTATTGCCTCTTATTAGCATATGTAAAAGAAACTACTTAACATAATTTAGCAAGTTAAAGACATTTAAGTGACATGATCACATTTGCAAGGTTTCTGTACAAATGCATTATGTAGGTGATATATGCATGAAATAACAAAATGATAAGCAAGTTTTATCATTTTATGAAGAAAGGATTTAATTTGGGAATTAAAACAAGACTTTCTACTAACTTAATTGTTCATGTGTATGTGCAGATATGAACGCATCCTAAAACATGGTGATACTACATGCTACTAGTGACATTTAGGTTCTGGTAGAACATTTATTTGATGTATAAATTAATTATTAGAAATTAAACACGATAAACGAAGAATTAACCATACAATGCTGTACATGCAGAAACATGATGAGTATGATGCACCATAATACAACACATGTTCAGAGGAGTTCAAAACAGTTTAGTTTGCTATTTTATCGTATGTAGATAAAAAGATATGAATTAATTAAATTTTACAAACTTCTAATTATTCTGGAATAACTATGTAGCTTAAATGCGATTCATCAGCACCATTAAATATATCCCGTTGTAAGGAATCCAACAAAATTGGTCTCATTTAATTTGGAGCTCTAAATCTTAAGTTATGATTTTTTGAAATTTATTTGAAGTTCCACAATATTTACAAGTTTGCCATTTGATTTTTGAATTAAAACCCAGCCGCGTTGGGTGCCACACGAAGGGCTACGGGGTTATGGATCGGGTGTGGCTGCAGTCATCCGGGGATCCAGGGCGTGTGGTCAGCAATGTGGCTCGCTGGAGCTAGCGGCGCACGGCGGAGGAGATTGCCGGAGATGGGCGGAGCTTGACGGGGAGGACACGGGGAAGTAGCACACGGCTTGGCGCACCCGTTGGGTTGGCTAAAAGGGAGAGGAGCTCATGGGGACTAAGCCAATGGCGGGCGGCGGCGGGAGAGGAGGTCCGGCGATGTCACGCGCTCGGACGGGTGGAGGAAACGTTCAACATCTTGGCCACGGAGCTTCACCGAGCTCGGAGAAGGCCGTCATGGAGTTGAATTCGAAGGGGAGCTGCCGAGTGTGCTCGGCGCCGTTGGAGCAGAGAGGGCCGACGAACGATGGCAGGGAAGAAAAGCACTTCCGGCTTGTGCGATGGGGGAAACAATGGAAAATGAGGTCACGGAGGTTCGCAAGAGTTTAGCGCAGGTGCCGGAGAAGAAATTAGAGGATGGGGCTAACCGGAATTGGCAAATTTCATGGCGGCGCCATTGGTGACCTTATCGAAGTTCTTGCTCGATTCGTCTCGTGGGTTGGAGGAAACGAGGAGGGGTTCTTGGTCAAGCTAGCTGCATGGAGTGCGCACCCACCGGCGTGCTCGACTTGGGTGGGGAGCGGGCGGAGCGGTTGCACATCAAGGTTCGGAGGCGGCAATTGCGGGCTCGCGGCTCTCTTCGTGTCTCGCTGTATGGGAGAGAGGGAGTGAGGCGAGAGAGAGCATTGGAGAGAGAGAGAGGAGAGCAGGACGCGAGGAAGGCCGGCTGGAGGTGGGGTGCTGGCAGGGGAGGAGCGCCACGTACGGGGCGAGCCGGCGATCGCTTCCTGCTCCCGTCGATCGGTGTGGGAGAAGAAGAAAGAGAGAGAGTGACATGTGGGACCCGGGGAATATGCTAAAGCATATTTCTCATTTTGAGTTTGTGACTTTTCTCCAAAAGTACTCCCTCCATCCCTTTTTATAGGGCGTTTTGGGTTTGAAATCAGAAATAACAAGAGATGGCAATGACTATATAACCCTTCCTACCTGCCAAAAAAAAGTACACAAGCACACGTAATGGAATAAATGCATTGAATGAGGTGAGAATAATTTACACATGACTCAGCCACTTGCACCACTTGCACCTCACAACCAGCCACACAAAATACAATTGTTAATTCCACATGCATGCAACAACCGAGCATGGCGCCAACAATTGAGCATGGCGCCAACAATTCAGCCAAAACAACACATACACATCAGAAAAAGGAGGCGGTAAATTCAAAACTGAAAAGGAATTTCAGCACACACACACGGACGTATATATGGCCACAAACAACGAGGCTAGTTTCAAACTCCTGCACACATCAGAGATACTAGCATGGCCATAGATCTAAACAACCCAGCTTTTGAAGACCTTGATGAAGCTAATGGAGGGCAGGAAGGACACCAAGGTGCTGGCCCACATGACCATCCAGGGGCTTTTCCTGTCATGAACAATGATCCATATGACTCAGGTTAGTCAAGAATTTTTTCATAATAATGATTCATGCAGGCACAACACAGTTTTATCTTCACCTCACTTTTGGTTTCTTTCCCTGTTGGCATGCAACAGCTTATTTTGACCTCAACATCGAACCCTTAGATGATCTTGATGAAATGAATCCCTATGATGATGGGCATGCAGCACCTTATGTTGACCTGAACATGGAACCTTTTGATGATGATTCAGGTAGCTTTAGGAGTTGTTGCAACATACATTTAATTATAGCATATTCATATGAATTTGCTGCTTCCATTGAATAATTTTTGTTCCACATACCTGCAATGTAGATAGTGATCTTGATGTGTATGCCGACCATGTTGATGTTGTCTTGGAGGAAGAGGAGATCCATGGGTCCAGTGATGAGGAAGAGGAGTTCCATGGGTCCAAGTGATGAGGAAGAGGAGGTCCATGGGTTTAGTGATGTCATAGGTGCGTACATGAACAAAAAAATCGATTAATAAGTGTTACATTACCGAAACATAAACCAATTTTGTTACCAAAACATGCAGAGGAGCAAGGAGGAAATGCAAGTAATGTGAGAAAGAGGAAGAATTTGAGTAAGTCTGAAAGGCAACAGATTTATGAAGCTGTACTTCTAAGAACTGAAAATGGAAAAAAAAGAAAGACACCACAAGAATAGTTGCTGGTCTTTTTAATGTTAGCATGAAACAAGTGCAGCTTATATGGAAAAAAGCAAAGACTTGCATGGAAAATGGTGTTCCAGTGGATGTTAGTAGTAACAGAGTTGGCTCTTGTGGTCGGAAGAAGCTTGAAATTGATTTGGATCAAATTGCGACAATAGAGTTGGAGCAAAGAACCACTATTAAGAATTTAGCTGCAGCTATGCATGTAAACAAGAGCTCGCTGCACAGGTTATTTAAGGAAGGAAAGATACGTCGACACTCAAATACATTGAAACCATCTTTGAAGGATGAAAATAGAAAACACCGTCTGCAGTTTTGTCTGTCTATGGTTGATGGTTCAACTGCTACAACTGAACCAAAGTTTATTGACATGCGACACATAGTGCATATAGATGAGAAGTGGTTCAATGCAACCACAAAAATAAAGAAGTTGTACATGCATCCTAATGAACCAGACCCACACCGAACAATTCACAACAAGAGTTCAATTCCAAAATGTATGTTGTTAAGTGCTGTTGGAGTACCTCGTTACAACTCACTTGGAGTATGCTACTTCGATGGAAAGATAGGCATGTGGCCATTTGTTAGGCAGGAACCAGCAGCTAGAGGTAGCCGTAATAGGCCAAGGGGTACCATGATCACCAAAACTATAAATGTAACAAGGGATGTAAGTAGAGCTTACCTTATCACTAAGGTGATCCCAGCACTAAAGGCATGTTGGCCTAGAGAAGATGCAGGCAATACCATTTGGATACAACAAGACAATGCACGCACACATGTAGCACCAAATGATCCTGATTTTCTGCTGGCAGTAGCACAAAGTGGGCTGGACATTCGCTTAATGAACCAGCCCCCTAATTCTCCTGACATGAACGTGCTTGATCTAGGTTTCTTTGCATCACTTCAATCAAAGACAAGTATAAAAGAATGTCGAAACATCGATGAACTAATTGGTAATGTTCTACATGAGTTCAATCGGTATGATTCTTATCTGCTACAAAAGGTTTATCCGACCCTACAAGGTTGCATGATTGAAGTGATGGAACGAAGTGGAGGCAACCGGTACAAGATACCCCATATGAACAAGGATGGTTTTGATAGGCTGCCAACTAGTCTCACAATTGACAAAGAAATTTACGACAATGCTGTTCAGAAATTAGAAGAGTGGTAGTCACAGTTTCATGGGATATTTTGTAAATTGCATGGCAAGTAGTGCTGGACATGCAGGGATATTTTGTAAATTGCATGGCAAGTAGTGCTGGACATGCAGGGATATTTTGTAAATTGCATGACAAGTAGTGCTGGACATGCAGGTATATTTTGTAATAGCCTTGTGGTGGACAGGCAGGAAGCATTCTACTAAATGAAAATAACGTCATTCATTTCATCATAGTAATTTTTCTACAATGTCACATATCACTACACTACAATGGTAACATTCCATAGTCACCAACAATAACACTACTCCAATACATTACATAGTCAAAATAGCACCAACACCACTACATTTCATCAACAAAATATCAGCAGCATCACTTAGGGAGAAGTCAATTACCAATTCAGCTAGCTGGAGGTTTTCTCACACTCACCCAACCAGCACCCCCGCACCACCCTCTTTCGGCACGAGTTAACTCACCTGCAAATCACAATCCATAAACAAAATATATTACGAATCAGAAAACATGAAGACCAATTATGGTTGTACTATGTTTAAAGCTCATACCAGGTGCCGGGTTGACGAATTCCTCATCGGCCCAAGTTTCATCTGAATCCCAGCTGACTCCTTCATCGGAATCGGAGATCTCGGGCACATAATCGGGGAACCTTTTCATGAACTCCGCCGTCTCTTGCTCGCGACGGATTCCCTCTTTCTTGATCCATACGGATTCTTTCATGCATTCTTCCGATAATGTTAGAGGCCGCCGTCGCTTTTTTCCACTCGCTTGACTCATGGCCGTCGACGCTGGTCTCCTCGCTCCCCGGCGCCTCGCTCGCCGCCACCTCAACGTCGCTGCTCGTCGCCACCTCCTTGGTGCCAAGCTTGCCGTCGCTCCCGGACTCCTTGGCGAGCCCCAAGACCATCGGCGCCACCGCATCGCCATCGGACTCGCCTCCACTACCCTCCTCCTTGGATCCAAATTCCACGCCGCCCTTGGAGGAGGCCATGGCGTCGGGGCCCCACAACCCCTTGCTGCCTCCATGCGTGCCGCCGGATGCGGGGCCGAGGCGACACGGGATGTGGACGCAGCGCGCGATCCGGAGGTCCAGCGGGATGTGGACTCGTTTGCCGCGCGCCGGATGCGGGGCCGGAGGCGGCGCGGGATCCGGAGGTCCCGCAGCGGCGCGGGATCCGTAGGTCCCGGAGGCGGCGCCGGATCCGGAGGTCGTGGAGGCGGCGCGGGATCCGGAGGTCGTGGAGCCGGCGCCGGAGGCGGAGGCGGCGCGGGTTGCGGAGGCCGCGCGGCGCCGGCGCCGGAGGCGGAGGCGGCGCGGGTTGCGGAGGCCGCGCGGCGCCGGCGCTGGATGCGAAGGCGGCGCGGGTGGCGGAGGCGGCGCCGGCGCTGGAGGCGGAGGCGGCGCGGGTGGCGGAGGCGACGCGGCGTGGGAAGGCGGTGAGGGTTGGGGATGAGACCGAGACTCACGGGTCCGACCTGGTCGCGGGGATGGGCTTGCGGGTGTCGGACGGGCCGTGGGTCCCACACTTGGCTAAAACGCCCTATATTAAGGGAAATCTCCATTTGGGCAAAACGCCCTATAAAAAGGGATGGAGGGAGTAGAGGCTTAAATAAAATACTTCCCATGCTATATAATTCCAAACAAAAATACCATTGGGTAGTACTTCACTTGGATTAGACATGCACGAAGAGTTTTTGTCAAATCTCCTTCTGGTTGAATTTCTATAATTCAACTAAAAGGGGTAAAACTTAAGTTTCTTGAATTTTTATAGGGAGTTCTACTGATCCAAATGATATGGGACTTGTTCCCAGATTTTCTTTTCTTTGCCTCAACAATATTTATTTTTGCCAGTGACAATTGGTATAGGAAAATATTGACTTGTAGTTCAACCCAATATTAATTTGTTTGAATTTGCAATTCAAATCACTATGCATGTGACCAAAATTTTGATATTGGGGTTCTACATGGTCAGGAGATAATTGTAGAATTTTGAGTTTGTACGTTCGTGACACCGGGGTGTCACAAAAACCTTAGAGAAGAACTGATCAAGGATGAGGAGGTGTCCACCTTGCTTGCCATGATCAAGAATCTGAAGGAAGTAAAAGGAATCACTGCAGAGACCATCCTATGGAGCTTCATAGTGCGGGAGTTCAGCCAATCAAAAGGCAATCTGAACCCGGATGGATGTTCAAAGAGAACAATAATACCGGTGATGGCCTCGAACCGCCGTTACCTTGACGCCAAACTAAGAGCATGAAGAAAATGCTACAGCCTGACTTCGACGACTGCTGGTTGCCGAAAGTTAATCCGGCCTACAGTACCTCCAATCCTCACGATCCTATATGTTTTATCCTTTCTATTCAATACCAGTATCACACGTCTCTTACTCTCATATTTTGTCTTCCTGGTTTTATTTTCCTTAATGCAGGCTTTGGATAGGTTCAAGAGTCATCCTCCACTCCCTTCAAATGACTCATAGGGCAAAGATTACGAGCCAAATGCTCGCCCCAATCCTGTTCCGACCGGTCTATCGCAGACCGGTGTTACACAAGCTGTCCCAGCACCGGTCTACTCCATCAAAAAGGATCACCCGATCTAGAAAAGTTGTTCAAGCCCCCAGCACAAAAAAGGGAAAGCTGACCCCGGGAACCTCTGACAGCGCCAAGGTGTCCACTCCTTTAACCGGAGACAGTCGTATCGAAGCTCAAAAAGCTGAAGATGGGCACCTAGAATAAGAGGCAGTTGAGAGGGATTGCAGGGCCGCCCGGGCGAGTGGTTCAAGAGGCTACAAGCCGGGGGGGGGTCCTAAGGTATTCCACAATTAACGGATTCCCTCGTCAATGTTCTTCGGCGGTCTCGATATAATCGTAGCCGGCGCTCGAAAAGCCCAGTCAAGGATTCAATCCTTGAACCCTCAACGCAACCTGCAGCAAAAAGGGTTGCAGAAGGATCAAGTGGCGGCTCTTAAGAGCCTCCACCGAAAAAGGCTAAAACTTCAACTTCCTTCGAAAAGCGGATACGTAAGTCTTCTGTTCTTTTCCAAATTAATTCCCTTTTCGCTCCGTCAACTAAAC
This sequence comes from Chloris gayana, assembly GCA_031894775.1. Taxonomy (NCBI): domain Eukaryota; kingdom Viridiplantae; phylum Streptophyta; class Magnoliopsida; order Poales; family Poaceae; genus Chloris; species Chloris gayana. The sequence goes on from JAUNZO010000365.1 coordinate 77,212, forward strand.
TGTACTTCGGACCGGTTTAATTTTTATGTAATTTTCCTCAACATCACTCCAACCTTTCAAGCCTCCACCGTCGGCCTGCTTAAAAGCATGTCAAACATCATGAAGCCTATTGCTATAGATTCTACAACTACAACCGCAGCCCCCGAGCTAAAAAAGACTGCTGAAACTAGCGTCAATGTTCGGAGTGCGGCGAGTCCAAAGGAAATCCCTGCCGCCTCTATCGAAGACCGCTCTCGCTCCGGAAATCTCCGATGTCCAAGCTACGGAGGAAAGAGTAGCTACGGAAGACCGGTCTGCTCCATAAACCTTCACTCGTCCAATCGACGGAGGAGGAAATAACTCGTCAAAGTCCCGATCATTGATCTTACTGCCAGCAGCTCATCTCCTCTAGCAACACTCTTTCAAGCAGCTCTAGACCTCCCCTTGGGACCGCGACATCCACGCTCAACTCATGGAGCTTCCGCTGGTCCTAAACTCGCCAAGATGGTGATTGGGGACGTATCAATTGATAGCACTAGTGGAGCTTGTAAATTCGTGGCGACCGCAAAATGGGACTCCATACAGGAATAGGAGGCCCCGAAGAATTTTACTCGAGTCCGGCTAGGTATGCCATATTCTTTGTCCAACATATTTCATATCCCAAAGTGTTAGATATTATTCTTCATTCGCATTTTATTCTTCCGGACTCGTCCGAAGAATTCTGAAGCTAAAAGCGCCATCATTGCTCGCCTTGAAGAAGAATTGAGCCGGACGTAGCAATAGCTCATTGAGCTAGGGACTCGGACCGCTAGTCCGATGTCCCGTGAAGAAGATCTCCAACGGCAAGAACGTAATATTGGCCACACTAACCAGGTAATGGAAGACCGTCGGAGAGAAATTATCAACCTCAAGCAACACATTCGAGGTATGCCTCAATCTTTATTCTTCGAAAAATCCTCATCTTGTAATAATTCTAACCGATCCGACCGGTCTTTAAACTTACCGCTGCCGAAGAACTAATCGGAGTGCACAAAAAGATGGAAGAAACACTCACCTGAAAAGGCACTATATCGAGAGCAGGCCCTAGAAGAGGGCAAGAAAGTAGAAGAGATGCAGGCAGCCCGTATCGGTGAACCGGAGGGAGATCTCACTGCGAAGGATACCATCGTGAAGCAAACCCTCCAGTCTAACAAGCTTCTTGAAGATGAAAATGCTCGGCTTAAGGCCGAATCGGAAGAGGCGCTTGAAGCCGCTAAGACCGCTCAAGCGAAAAAGGATACAACCCTTAGAAGAGCACATGAGTCTTCTCACTGGCTCTCAAAGCCGGAGAAGATGAAATTCAATGCTTGCTGAAGGAGTCCAAGCTGCTAGAGTCCAATGCCGATTTCAAGGACAGATTCAGGATTCTGGTGGTATCTCATAGGCATAAGTTTCTTTCTCTTTGCTTTTATCATACCGGTCTTTTAAACACCGGTGGTTAGGGCTAAAGTTCTTCCTCTATCGTCCTGTAGAGCTCTCAACAAGATGCAAAAGGGTCATTGAGTATCTAAATGGGGGTCAAATCCCTCGGATTGATAACATGAACTTGGAGACTGCCATATGGGATGTCCCACGGCGGATTTGAGAACATTCTAGGATGATCGCAGGAGCTGGAGGCGCGCAGATTGCAGCTACTATCCAGTCATGGACGCCGAGTTGAAGATTGTGATTTCAATTTCATACGAGCGGGAGCGCATTCGGAGACCATCGAAGACCGGTTCAATGAGCGGAAGAATTCACTCATTGGAACCATGACAGAACTTATCCAAGATATCCCACTCGATCCAACCGGTGATCCACTTAATGAAGCTGCCGCCTTCCCTGCTGTCAACCAGACCGCCAAGAAACTGTTGAAGCGTCCCGACAAAATATCGAAGAAAATTACGACGATCTGAATTTCGATCTGCTATCTTCAGCTTTTGATTCTGAAGAAACTCTAGATGAACTGCTGACCTCCAACCCCAAGACCGATTATATCGGTGACTCCAGCGATCCAGCTCAATAGGTTATCTTTGTAACAATTCTATGCCGCAAAATGTAATATATGCGAATGCTTTTGAATCCAAGTTATTTGATTATGCATTTCAATTGCTTTATACTGGTCCTTATTAGCTTCTATCACTTATTCATATATGACTTAAGTTTAATAACCTGTATTTAAGAACACCAATTTTCCATCCTAAGTCCACCAATCAAGTCTATAAGCAAGCAACGATGGTTAATTCAACACAAACCAACTATGACACAATCACCGGCTCTAATCAGCACAGGATATAGCGCATAGCAGCGGTCTACTTAACAAAATTACATCATATAGAAAAAAATGACCGGTCTTAGAACTCAGAATTACAAATCATCATAGATTGCTCTCAATATAGCAGCCCCCTGGCTCGGTATGTTAATGCATAATTCAAATTTTGAGACATAAAACAATATAAATATAGCCAAAACTTGAAATACTTCATATTATCATGGACAAAAAGTTACATAAAGACTTGAACAAAATCTCAAGTATAAAAGCGATGTAGTTGATCAACATTCCAAGAATTTGGAATCTCCTCTTCTTCCTGAGTCATAAGCCTATAAGCCCCCGGTCCGGAAACCGACTTGACAATAAACAGTCTTTCCTAGACCGGTGACAACTTATAATGGTTCTTATTGGACTGAATTTTTCCTGAGTACCAAAACACCCACTTGAAACTCCATGGGTCGTACGTTGCGATCATGATATCTCCGCAGTTCTTGGTGATATTTGGCCACTCTAATTAATGTTCGATCCCGTAATTCTTCCACAGCAATCAACTCAAGTTGACGCTGTTCGTCATACTCTCTTTCATCATAGCACTGCACCCGCGCAGAAACCATATTTACTTCTGTGGGCAACATTGCTTCTGATCCATACACCAAAGAAACTGGAGACTGCCCTGTTGCACGTTTAGTATTCATACGCAGCCCCCACAAAACCCACGACAACTCTTTTACTCATTTTCTAGCATACGGCTTCAGGCGGTCAGAAATTTGTGGCTTATGACCGGTCAGAATTGATGAGGACATCACACCCTCGGATATAACCAACACTCCTCCAATACACATATATAATTCAAGGACAAAAACTAGAGCACGACAATTGAATTTACGGGTGAGCATGTTCCTAATGATCTCTTTATTTATATTTGAGAATATATTACTACCTAATGAGTTAATTATTATTAGAAACCATGGAGATGATGATAATATGGTTAAGAAGGAGGTTGGAGGTGTGGAGGGCCAGCAAGGACGTCCATGTCAAGTTGGAGTCCCAAACAAAGTCGACTTCGATTCTGTTTCGGAGTCCAGAAACAACCTGCACCAAAACGGACGCCCTGGTCGCATACGAAGTCCGTTTGGGACGTTCTTTATATGGATGGAAAGATAATTTGATAACCTTTCCATTGGAACTGGTCTCATATCCAAATTCATCCCGAGCCGTCAGGAATTGCCGAAATACTAAGACGTCCAGAAACTGTCCCGGTGTTGCACCACCGTCTTTTGGCCTTTGGGCCGTGTATTTTGTTGAGCCCACTTAGGGCTGCGTCCAGGGGGAGATGGACGACCCTAGGGACCTCATAAGCAGCCTCCGCCCCTTCCTTAGGGTTTGGGTTTTGCTTAGATTATTCTGTCAAGAACAGTTTCGCTCGTTTCGTCGGTTTGTGAGACCCCAACTCGTGAGTTTAATCATATATTTGCAATTTGGTTGCTTCTATCTTGTTCTTGCTTGTGTTCTTAGATTCGCAGGCAAGGATTAGCCTTCTTGGCGAGGTCAATCGTGCTTGCACGGTTGATAACCAGAGGAGGCGTGGTGCTGCGATTGCGGGGTTCGGAACGTGTTGTTCGGAAGCCGGATCGGTTTGTGTCAAGCCTTCGCCAAATCGTTGTTTATCGGAACCTTTCGGAAGATCGGAACACCCTAGTCCTCATCAAGTGGTAATCAGAGCTTCAGGTGCACCGTCAGGTTCCCTCTATCCTCGTTATTTTGTTTCGTCCTAAACTCCAGAAAATTGCCCACAAAAATAGTTATTCGTTGTGTATCTGCTGTCCTATATCCCCTTTGTGCCTCGCAATTTTTTATTTTCAGATTGTGTCTCTGAATTTTAGTCCCTGTTGTGTCGTTGTGTTTCAGCTTGAACTTGTTCACGGTCTAGTTTTGGGTATGCTCTTGAGTTCCCAATAGTTTGCAGAGAGAACAGTAGCATCCGTTCAAATTTTGGGTGCAAAAAAAAAAAAGAAGAACAAAGAGAGGAAAGATTTTCTTTTTCCCTCCACGTTATGAGCTCATGTTTAGATGCTTCATTTGAGTTATAGAGTAGCTAGCTCTTGCTGCAGTTCTATTCTAAAGAAAAAAAAGAAAGTAAAAGGCAGAAAGGTGAAAAAAAAAGAAAAGGAAAAGCCACAAAAAAAAAAAAAAAAGAGAAGAACGAGAGTAAAAAGGAAAATAAAAAAATTATCAGAATTGTTTTATCCTTTTGAGTCCCTTGAGTTGAGTTGTGATATTGCTTGCTTAGGTCCGAGATAAGTTTAGACTGGTAATATAGACTAGATTGGGACTATTATTCAGTTTTGCAATTCTGAATTGAAAATTTGCAATTCCTTGCTACTATAGTTTGCCTATCCAAACTCCACATATATCCTTCGAACAATCACAGGTTTTGACCCTCGCAATTGTTGGCTCACACTCTCCAGGTATCCTTTGCTTTGCTGATAGTAAGAACCTTATAAGAGCTTGGTTAGATGCTTCCATTTGCATATTTAGAGTTTTCACTATTCATACATAGTAGTGATAGAAAAATATACTTCGTGTTTTTTCTTGTTTGCTGCTAACAATGACAGGTGATGATATGAGTATTCTAGCACAACGAGTGTTGAGTTCTCAAATGGAGAAGATGGAGCAAAATCAAGTCAATAATTTATTCCAATCTTTCTTTGTTGTGATGAATCGACGTTGCCGTGTCGTAATTGATGGTGAAACTAGCCGCAACATTGCAAGTGCTGAGTTGGTCGAGAATCTTGGCTTGACCACACAACCGCACCCACATCCATACTATATTCGATGGGTAAATTGTTGTGAGAAGATTAAGGTAACAAAAATTACACGTATCAATTTTTTTATTGGTAATTATAAGGATTATGCTGATTTTGATATAGTGCCTATGCAAGTATGTCATTTGTTGCTAGGTAAACTTTGGATTGATAGAAACAATGTTCTGCACAATATTGTTACTAATAGATACTCTTTGAAACATAATGGTACTAAAATAATTCTTAAATCTATGAGTGCTGCCGAAATTTTAGAAGCTGATCTTTAAAGATTTGAGAGGAGAAAGCATGAGCCTTTTAGAAAAGAATGGGAGGGTTTATATGATCCAACACTTTCATCTAAATCTGAATTGATAGAAGAACATCATATTTCCGTGCCGCTTGTTGGAACTAATACCTTTCAGGATATACAAAAGGATGAGGATGAAGTGGAAGAAAATGAGGTGTTCACAAGCTCATGTGCAAATTCAGAACCATCACTTCACAATGCACCTATTACTCTTGTTGAGAACACAGGTAATGCCAATTGTGCTACACTCACAGAAGGTGAGAATTATATTGATGTGTAGAATTTTTCTACAAACCGTACTAATATAGAGCAACATCTAGTGGAACCTTCTCTTGAATTGCCTTTGTCACAAGTTGACTTTCCTGCTGGTCCTTGTGATAAAGATGTGTTGTGTGCTAGTGCTTCTATACCTTTGCAACAACTAATGAATGAAAATACTTGTGCTAATAATATAACCTTGCTTCCGATTGCTTCTGAAATTGATGAGTTGAAATTGCTGTCTTCTTTAAGTACTTTAGTTTACATTAAATTTGATACTCTCTATGATCTAATTAGTTTGGAGAAGAAATTTTTATGTGCTGAATTGCCTTGGTTGCCAAGACATACATATCACTATATAGGAAACTATAATTGTCAAGGACAATATATGGTGCATCGAGTTTATATTTGTTCGAAACAAAAATCTTCTTTGTTAGGGCAACAATGTGATGAATTAGAGGGCTATAGTAACACTAATCATGTAAAATCCAGTTGCTCTAGTTTTGTTTTTAAGAAACAGGCTATCTTCCAAGAAGGGGAGCATTGGTGGTTTTTACCTACGATATCTTCTACAACTATGGTCAAACCGAGGACAGATTGTTTTCAAGGAGAGGAGAACAATAAGGAAATGATATCCTTCAAAATAATCATTCAAGCACCAACGACGCCGAGGTCGGCTTTTCATCAAGAAGGGGAGGATGATAAGGACATCACACCCTCGGATATAACGAACACTCCTCCAATACACATATATAATTCAAGGACAAAAACTAGAGCACGACAATTGAATTTACGGGTGAGCATGTTCCTAATGATCTGTTTATTTATATTTGAGAATATATTACTACCTAATGAGTTAATTATTGTTAGAAACCATGGAGATGATGATAATATGGTTAAAAAGGAGGTTGGAGGTGTGGAGGGCCAGCAAGGACGTCCATGTCAAGTTGGAGGCCCAAACAAAGTCGACTTCGATTCTGTTTCGGAGTCCAGAAACAGCCTGCACCAAAACGGACGCCCTGGTCGCATACGAAGTCCGTTTGGGACGTTCTTTATATGGATGGTTCATCCCGAGCCGTCGGGAATTACCGAAATACTAAGACATCCAGAAACTGTCCCGGTGTTGCACCACCGTCTTTTGGCCTTTGGGCCGTGTATTTTGTTGAGCCCACTTAGGGCTGCGTCCAGGGGGAGATGGACGACCCTAGGGACCTCATAAGCAGCCGCCGCCCCTTCCTTAGGGTTTGGGTTTTGCTTAGATTATTCTGTCAAGAACAGTTTCGCCGTTTCGTCGGTTTGTGAGACCCCAACTCGTGAGTTTAATCATATATTTGCAATTTGGTTGCTTCTATCTTGTTCTTGCTTGTGTTCTTCGATTCGCAGGCAAGGATTAGCCTTCTTGGCGAGGTCAATCGTGCTTGCACGGTTGATAACCAGAGGAGGCGTGGTGCTGCGATTGCGGGGTTCGGAACGTGTTGTTCGGAAGCCGGATCGATTTGTGTCAAGCCTTCGCCAAATCGTTGTTTATCGGAACCTTTCGAAAGATCGGGACACCCTAGTCCACATCAAGAATCATCCCATTGGCATGCTCTACTTTCCCGTTACTCCGAGCATGCGATACTAAAGCATAATGAATCTTGATTCCTAAACTTTCCGTAAAATCCTTGAAAGTCTCCGATGTAAATTGCGGCCCATTACTAGTAATGATGCAGTGCGGAACTCCAAATCCAACAAATATATTCTGCAAGAACTTAATTGCTCGAGCCATGGTTGTATGCGCCATCTTCTCGCCTCAATCCATTTTAAAAACTTATCAATTGCCACAAAGATATGAGTGAAGCGTCATGGTGCTTTCTTGAAAGGTCCTACAATATCCGGCCCGCAAGTCACAAACGACCAAGTCATCGGTATCGGCGCAACTCATGAGTAGGTGTATGAGGTTGACGCGCAAAGAACCGACATTCTTGGCAGACCTTCACCACTCGTGAGCATCATCAATCGTTGTTGACCAATAAAATCCTTGCCCGAAAGCCTTCCCAACCAATGTCTTTGATGAAGCATGATGCCCACAAATTCCTCTATGGATTTCCTCCAATAATCTGGACTCCATCAGTCGTAGATACGCACTTCATTAATATATTGCCCCCCCCCCCCGCCCCCGCCGATAGAGTTCATCTTCTATGAGCCAATAACTTCTAGCTCTAATCTCCAGTCGTTGCTTTTCAACCTTATCTCCTGGCAATATACCGGAGCGCCAAATATTGGATATAAGGAATACGCCAATCAACATTAATTATCGAACTTCAACCACGGACTCCGTTTCACCGGTCTCGCATCGCTCCTAGACTAACTCACATGTCTCGTAACTCAGTAATTGTAGCCTTCCGCACCATATTGATAGATGGTTTGTCCAAAACTTGAGGAAATACCCCGAGCGGTACGGCCTGCCTCGAAGATCCCATTCTGCCAATTCGTCTGCAGCAGAATTATTTCCGCGCAAAATGTGGAAAATAACGCATACCGTCAAATTTATGTTCAAGCTTTCGACTTCCTGCGTATAAGCCATCTTATGATCATCATGCGCATCACATGCCTTGTTAATCTAGCTGATAACGAGCATTGAATCTCCATAAACATCTAGGCATTTAACGCTGAGCGAAATCGCAACACGCAGCCCTTGAAGAAAAGCCTCATACTCGTAGCATTGTTTGATGCTATAAAATGCATCCGAAGTACGTACCTTAATGGATCCTTTTGCGGAGTTAAAAGCAAAACTCCAACCCCCGCACGTGAAATTTGTAGAGACCCATCAAAATACATTTCCCGATACTCTAAATTATGAATAGCGGGTGGGATCTCGTGTCTCGAGCCATTCAGTGATAAAGTCAGCCAACGCTTAACCCTTAATCGCCGTCCGTGATGAGAAGGTAATCTCATATTGGCCAAGCTCAATTGCCCATTTGACAACCTACCCGATCGCCTCACCGTTCTCGCACCGGTTCCCCAATCGAAAAGCCGGTTTTGACCTCTATCGGATGTGCATGGAAATAATGCTTTAGCTTTCTTGAAGTTATCACAACAACATATATCGGTTTCTACATCTCGAAGATACCGTGCCCGGGATTCAGTCAAGACCTCACCGACGAAGTAGAACGGGTGCTGAACTAACTGGAGGTGACCTTCTTCTCGCCGATCAACCACCAAAACTGTACTCACCACATGAGTGGTTGCCCAAATATATAACCGAATAGTCTCCTCAGTGCTCGAGCGGTACTAAGACTAGTGAATTACTTAGATATTTCTTGACCTAGTCAAATGCAACCCGAGCTTCATTTGTCCACTCAAACCTATCCTGCTTCTTGAGCAATTTGAAGAATGGAAGAACCCCGATTCCCAATCTTGAGATCAAGCGACTTAATGCAGCCATACAATCGATCAATTTCTGCACATCCTTGAAGAGGTTGGGGGCTTCATGTTGATAATTGCGTGAATCTTTTCTGGATTTGCCTCAATACCGCGCCATGATACTAAGTATCCAAGCAATTTCCTGGACCGTACCCCAAACACACATTTGTTCGGGTTAAGCTTCATGAAAAAGTTCCTCGGATTACTAAAGGTCTCTACTAGGTCGAGAGAAGATCTTCAGCCTTCCGAGACTTAACCACTATGTCATCCACATATGCTTCAGCGTTCGGACCGATCTCGGGAATCAAGGCAGCGATGCATGCCGCATTGGTAAGTCGCACCAGACATGCTTTAGACCGAACGACATAGTCGTATAACAAGTAGGCTCCAAAGGGGGTGCTAAAAGTAGTCTTCATTTGGTCTTCAACCTTCAGCGGGATCTTATGATAACCAGAATAAGCATCAAGAAGAAAAAGACGCTAGCAGCCAGCAGTTGAATGGACAACTTGATCAATTCGAGGTAGCGCGAAAGGGTCTTTGGGACAAGCCTTATTAAGATCAGTATAATTGACGCACATTCTTAATTCCTTAGTATTCTTCTTAGGTACAAGAACTGGATTGGCAAGCCAATCTGGGTGATACACTTACCTAATAAACCTAGCAACTAATAACCTAGTAACTTCCTTCTTGATAGCCTCCTTGCAGCCTTGAGCAAACCTCTGAGTTTCTGTTTAATCGGCGTCGCGTCAGGACGCACCAACAGATGAGTGTTCAATCTTCTCCCTAGAAACTCAAGGCATGTCGAAGGGTGTCCTGCAAAGATATCCCTATTTTCCTTGGAGGAAAAGAGTGAGCACACATTCCTATTTATCCCCAAGGTCAGCCCCAATATGGGTAACCTAAGAGGGGTATGTCTAATCAAGCCGGACGATCTTGGAAATGACCGCATTGGCCTTGAGCTTCTCCTTTGCAGCCTTCTTGGATGGTCCTTCCTCTTCAAGCGACGCTTGCGCCACAAGGGCATCCGCCGGCTGCCCGATCTCCCGACGCTCTTCCCCGAATTGACCTCGAACCGCCAATTTAGGACTGTGTACTTTGCAAGCAGATGCGGTCTTAATATCAGATTGGGAAGATAGGACCCCATTGGGCCCTAGAATCTTCAAGCATCATCGAAATATTGGAATGTCCGGAGTCGACGGGAATCATCGAAATATTGGAACGTCCGAATCTATTTTGGTGTTGCGTTATCGTTTTTGGCCTTTGGGTCGTGTACCTCGTGTGAGCCCATTAGGGAGTGTTCAAGTCTTTATTAGCAGCAGCCTCCACCCATGTTAGGGTTGGGTTTTGCTTAGATTATTTTTCTTAGACAGTTTCACCGTTCATCGGTTTGTGAGATCCAAACTCGTGAGATTAATCATACATCCGTAAATTTGGTTGCATTCTTTCTTGTTCTTGCTTGTGTTCCTGATTCGCAGGTAGGGATTAGCCTTCTTGGCGAGGTCAACCGTGCAACGCCGGTTGATAACCATAGAGGATGTGGTGCTACAATTACGGGGTTCGAACGTGTTGTTCAAGAGCCGGATCGATGTGTGTCACATCTTCGCCAAATCAAGAGTTATCTCGAACCTTTTGGAAGATGGGGACTCCCTAGTCCACATCAAGTGGTAATCGTAGCTTCGGGTGCACCGTCAGGTTCGCCCTACCTTTAGTTTAGTTTGTTTCTTTATTATCCTATCATCCACGAAAAAGCCAAAAAAAAATTAGTTTTAGGATTCACCCTGTCCAAGCCGTGTTTAGCCTTTGCATGTTTCAATTTCAGAGTCCATAGTATTGAGTTTGTGTCCTAGTGATTGTTTTGTTGCTGGTTTAGTTTGTGTTCTTATCGTCGGCTTTGTGCCCCCTTGAAACCCTAGCCGAATTCCCTCAAGTTTGCTTTGTCTCGGGAGTTTTCTCACCTCCACTGGATCTACCATAGTCCCACCCTACACTCCCACCATTTCCATCTAGAACTCAACACCCCACGACCGAGACCTCCTGTTGTTTCCGTTGCATACATTAATCGTCGTAAAAACAAAAAAATCCTACCCGATTGCAATTCCATCCATCGAAACCCTAATTCGGAGTCCCTTCCTTCAAACAGCCATAACTTTCGCATACGGACTCGAAATTAGGTAAAGTTTTTTTTTGAAATTGGGTAGAAAAAATTTCGCATCTGCTCGTCCCGACAGGAAAAATAATATCAGAAAAGAAAAATTTGTGATTTCTACCAGTGCTAAAAGACAAAACAGGATTTTGGCCTGTTTTTTGTGTCTAGTTGTTGTTTCTTCCTTGCTAGTTACCTTTTGCTTTGTTTCGTTTGTGCCTGTCATCCTTGCTTTGCCTGCACTACTATTCTTGAATTACTATCTGTTTTTGAATTGTGTTCCACTAACATATTTGGCCCTCCTAGCTCCACATACTACTTCGGACAACACAGGTTTTTGACCCTTGCAATCGTGGTACACGCCTTCTAGGTATCCTTTGCCTTGCTTGGTAAGACTCTTGTAAGAACTTGGTAAGACGTTCCATTTGCTTTTGTGAGAGTCACCACTATCCACCATAGTAGTAGTGTTTATTAGGGATAACCTTCACTGTTTGTTCCTGTTTTGGTATTTGCTATGGCAGGAGATGATACGGACGTCGGCACCCCTAAAGATTTCCACGAGTGTGTTAGTCAAGGGTAGCTTCGATCTGTTCTTGACAGGGCACGTAAGGAGATGACATAAGCTGTTAACAAGGCCGTTACCGACGGTATCAACAAACTTAATCTCGGTAACCAGATTGAGAGGATGGATAAGCGGTTGTCCAAGATGACGGACACGGTTAATACTCTAGCAGAAGTGGCGACAACGTTGATCGGCAAGCTGACCGAGGTGGAGAACCGTGTGAAGATCGACGAAGATGAGGCCGGTAGCAACGCCGGTGGAAACAGAAAAGATGACACGGTGAATGATGCCACTCGTCGACGTCGATGATGCAGCTACACGAGCACAAAGGCTTCACCGGCGTCTACAACAGAACACCCAAGGTATGGGTGGCCCACATCGACAATAAGGTAACAATAATCGAGCCCCCGATGACCCTTATGCTAAGATTAAGTTTACCATTCCACCTTTTTCGGGGCAATATGATGCGGAGGGTTACCTTGATTGGGAGATGACAAGTAGAGCAAAAGTTTAGTGGGCACCTTGTTCTCGAGCAGCATAGAGTTAGACAATCCACTAGTGAATTTAAAGATTTTGCTATCATTTGGTGGAATTCTCTAACCGCTTATGATATTCCTGTAACTTGGACTCAACTTAAGGAAGCTATGCGTGATCGTTTTGTCCCTTCTTCTTATCATAGAGATTTACGCAAAAACTTCATCGCTTAGAACAGGGGGACAAATCCGTGCAGGACTATTATGGTGAGCTTCAAAAGGGTTTACAACGCTGCATGATCGTAGAGGATAATGAGAGCTCTATTGTTCGTTTTTACTCTAGTTTGAGACGTGATATACATGACATTGTTGATTATAAGGAGTTTAACACCATCAACCAGTTGTTCTAGTTTGCTATGCTTGCAGAGAAAGAATTGCAGGGACAGGAGAAGCAACATAGGAGCAGCAGTACAAGCAGGCCATCTTACACCCCCACGGTCGACGCCGTCTTCGGGGTTTTCTTCTCGGCCATCTCCACCAGCAAGCAAACGGCCTCCCGCATCCGCGAGTGGTGTTACTGCAGCCCCACACGCACCTCCTACACGTCCTGCAAATTCAGGTAAAAATTCTGTGCAGGGTCCTGCTCAAAGTGCTTCATCGGTCGTCTCGATGAGATGTACTTCCAACATTCAGTGCCACCACTGCCATGGACTCGGCCATGTGCAGAAGGATTGCCCAAGTCAGCGGGCATACGTGGCCACCGAAGATGGTGGATACATCAGCACCTCCGACATAGAAGATGATGATGAAGACGAAGTCGCCAACGACACCAATAAGGGCCATGTACTTGGTGAAGAAGACACTCCGGGTTTCATGAACATCATTGTACAGCGTGTACTTAGCACGCAAATTCAGACTTTTGAACATATACAACGCCACAACTTGTTCCAGATTTTCTTCGTCATCAAGAATCGACGAGCACGTGTGATCATTGATGGAGGAAGCTGCAACAGCTTGGTGAGTTCAGATCTGGTTGAGAAGCTTGGTTTGGCCACACGACCACATCCTCATACATACCACATTCAATGGTTAAATGACTCGGAAAAAGCTAAGGTAACACAAACTTATAGAGTTCCTTTTTCTATTGGTGTTTATTCGGATTATGCTGATTGTGATGTGGTTCCTATGCAAGCTTGTTCACTTTTATTGGGTCGTCCTTGGGAACATGATAATGATGCTACACACCATGGTAGAAGTAATAAATACACTTTTATGCATAATGGACAGAAAATTACTTTAGTACCATTGAGCCCTGCTGAAATTGTACAAGCTGATAGAGAACGAGCCGCTTCTTTGAATAATTCTAAATCTGAAAATCAGCAAGTTGCTAATTCTGTTTTTCCACCTATAAAGGATAAGTCTGCACCTATTTCTAAGAGAGATGGGATTAATTTGAAAGGTCGTGTTATGCTTGCTATAAAATCAGACCTTGCTGAAATTTCTGATGATGGTATTTTTTATGCTTTGATATGTAAACAAGCCTTGTATTCCTTTGATGATATTGCTAGCTCTTTGCCTTCTGCTATCACTAACCTTTTGCAGGAGTTTGAGGATATTTTTCTAGCTGAGATCCCTCCTGGATTACCACCTTTGAGAGGAATAGAACGTCAAATTGATTTGATTCCGGAAGCTATCTTGCCAAACCATGTTGCTTATAGGACCAAGCCCGAGGAGACAAAGGAAATTCAACGACAAGTCCAAGACCTTTTGGACCGCGGGTATGTACGAGAAAGCCTTAGTCCTTGTGTTGTTCCTGTACTTTTGGTTCTTAAGAAAGATGATAGTTGGCGCACGTGTGTTGATTGTAGAGCCATTAACAATATTACTATTCGGTATCGTCATCCTATTCCTAGGCTAGACGACATGCTTGATGAGTTATGCGGTTCTCTAATTTTTACTAAAATTGACTTGCGTAGTAGTTACCACCAAATTAGAATGAAACTTGGAGATGAATGGAAAACTTTTAAAACTAAATTCGAATTGTATGAGTGGTTAGTAATGCCTTTTGGGTTAACTAATGCACATAGTAGTTTTATGCACTTAATGAATGAGGTTTTGAGGGCTTTTATTGGACGCTTTGTGGTGGTTTACTTTGATGATATCTTGATTTACAGCAAGTCTTTAGATGAACATATGGATCATTTATGTGCTGTTTTTACTGCTTTAAGAAATGCACGTTTACTTGCTAACCTTGAAAAGTGCACCTTTTGCACCGATCGAGTTTCTTTTCTTGGCTATGTTGTTACTCCACAGGGTATAGAGGTGGATGACAAGAAAATTGCCGCTATTGCTAGTTGGCCGCAGCCCCAAACCATCACACAGGTTCGAAGTTTTCTTGGTCTTGCAAGTTTCTATCGTCGCTTTGTCAAAGATTTCAGCACTATCGCTGCAACGTTGCATGAGTTGACAAAGAAGGGTGTTGTGTTTCAATGGAGCAAAGCACAAGAAGAGTCCTTTAGCTCTTTGAAGGACAAGCTTACACATGCACCGCTGCTGCAACTTCCAGATTTCGGTAAGACTTTTGAACTTGAGTGTGGATCTAGTGGTATTGGCATTGGTGGTGGTTTCATGCAAAATAGCAAACCTATTGCCTATTTTAGTGAAAAGATAACTGGCCCTGTTTTGAATTATTCTACGTATGATAAAGAATTGTATGCTCTTGTACGTTCTTTACAAATGTGGCGTCATTATTTATGGCCTAAGGAATTCGTTATTCATTCTGATCATGAATCGCTTAAGTATATTCGCTCTCAAAGTAATTTGAACCGTAGATATGCTAAGTGGGTTGAGTTTATTGAGTCTTTTCCTTATATTATCAAGCATAAAAAAGGAAGGATAATGTGATTGCTGATGCTTTGTCTAGACGATACACTATGTTGTCACACCTTGATTGTCGCATTTTTTGTCTTGAATCAATTAAAGAATAATATGCTCTTGATGCTGACTTTAAAGATGTTTTGCTGCATTGTAGAGAGGGTCGTACATGGAACAAGTTTGTGATAAATGATGGATATTTGTTTAGAGCTAACCGCCTTTGCATTCCAGTTGGTTCCGTTCGTCTTTTGTTGTTACGAGGAAGCGTATGGAGGCGGATTGATGGGACATTTTGGTGCAAAGAAGACGGCAGATGTGTTGGCCACACACTTTGGCCACAGTTGAGAAGAGATGTTGAGTGTTTTGTGGCTCGCTGCACTACTTGTCAAAAGGCGAATTCTTGCTTGAATCCACATGGTTTGTATATGCCTCTTCCCGTTCCTTCAATACCTCGGGCGGATATTTCTATGGATTTTGTTTTAGGACTGCCTAGGACTAAGAGGGGGAGGGATAGTATTTTTGTTGTGGTGGATAGATTTTCTAAGATGGCTCACTTTATACCTTGTCATAAGAGTGATGATGCTATTCATATTGCTGACCTATTTTTCAAAGAGATTGTTCGCTTGCATGGTATGCCTTCTACTATTGTTTCAGATCGTGACGCCAAATTCTTGAGTGATTTTTGGCGCACCCTATGGAATAAGTTGGGAACGAAGTTGTTGTTCTCTACAACATGTCACCCACAAACTGATGGCCAAACTGAGGTAGTGAACCGCACATTGGGCACCATGTTGAGAGCTATTTTAAAGACAAATATGAAGATGTGGGAGGAATGTTTGTCTCATGTGGAGTTTGCATATAATCGTGCAACACATTCGACCACCAAGGTAAGTCCTTTTGAGGTAGTGTATGGTTTTAATCCCCGTTCTCCTATTGATATTTTGCCTTTGCCTACTAGTGAGAGAGTTCACTTTCATGCTAAGGAACGTGCTGAGTTTATTTTAAAAATGCATGAAACAACTAAGCACCACATTGAAAAGATGACTGAAAAGTATAGGATTGCTGGTAGTAAAGGTAAAAGGGAAGTTAAATTAGAACCGGGTGATTTAGTATGGTTGCACTTGAGAAAGGATCGGTTTCCTGAGTTGAGAAAGTCTAAGTTAATGCCTAGAGCTGCTGGTCCTTTCAAGATAATTGAGAAGATTAATGATAATGCATATAAACTTGAGTTGCCTTCCGAGTTTGGGGTTAGTTCCACTTTTAACATTGCAGATTTGAAGCCTTATTTGGGTGAGGAGCATGAGCTTGAGTCGAGGACGACTCTGATTCAAGAGGGGGAGGATGGTGATATAGACTAGGGAGTCCCCATCTTCCGAAAGGTTCAGACAACTTTTGATTTGGCGAAGATGTGACACACGTCGATCCGGCTCCTGAACAACACGTTCGAACCCCGTAATTGTAGCACCACATCCTCTATGGTTATCAACCGGCGTTGTACGGTTGACCTCGCCAAGAAGGCTAATCCCTGCCTGTGAATCAAGAACACAAGCAAGAACAAGAAAGAACGCAACCAAATTTGCAGATGTATGATTAATCTCACGTGTTGGGGTCTCACAAACCAATGAACGGCGAAACTGTCTAAGCAGAATAATCTAAGCAAAACCCAACCCTAACATGGGTGGCGACTCCTGCTAATAAAGACTTGGGGGATGTGCAAGAACCCCTGGACGCTCCCCTAATGTGCTCACACGAGATACACGACCCAAAGGCCAAAAACGATGACGCAGCACCAAAACAGATTCTGGACGTTTCAATATTTCGATGATTCCCGTCGACTCGGGACGAATTTTGACATGAGACCGGTTCCACTGGAAAGAGTATGAAATTATCTTTTCATCCATATGTAGAACGTCCAAATCCGACATCGTATGCAATCTGTGCGTCTATTTTAATTCGGACTGTTCCTGGACTCCGAAAAAGACTCGAAGTCGACTTGATTTGGGCCTCCACAATGCCTTGCACCCTCTTGCTGGACCTCCACGCCTCCAAGCCCTCTTCCATTCATATTATGGTCCTCTCCTTGATTCCTAATCATAATAAAATCATTAGGTAGCAAACTATTCTCAAAATTATTAAAGGAAAGACTTAGAAACGAGCTCACCTCTAAATTCAATTGTCGGGCGCGAGCTCTAGTGATTGGTCCTTGAATGTTCAGTGGAGGAGTGTCATTTGTATCCAAATGAGTGATGTCCTCATTAGTTAGATCGCGCCAAGATGAAACAGACTCCTTGGGAAGAGAATGTAACAATAAGCGACCAGCCTGCTCCATGCACATGGGAAGATAATTAGCCATAACAAAAGTATTGCCTCCTGCAGACGGGACGACAGTCGTGTACATGCGAAGCCATTCAGCAGGAGGGGCTTTGTCGTCATATTTATCAATGTTCCTAGGCTTAAAACACTTGGGATATCTGCATATGCGTAAATCCCGCGTGAATGTTGGGATAACAGAGTACTCATCGTCCTCAAAGCCGGTTCGGACCGGTAACGGTGAGTGATGACCGTAATGATGATTATTCCGATCATGATCATCTTCCGAATCATCATCATTATGATTTTTCCTTAAACCCTAAACCCTAAATCCTTTTGAATTTTGAGGCATACAAATATTTCTGGAAAATGTTGTAAGTCCTCATGATTTTACAACTCTTGTCAAGCTCAAACCTGTTGAGAAATGCCTGAAAATGTGAAATCTTTGAAACTTGTTCCCTATAGCCTAGATTTTAACTCCTGTTTGTAAATAAATCATATCATTCGTTCTAGATGGTGCCAATTTTTCCATGAGTAGCTGTTGGAAAGATCTTTTATCCCTACAACTTTGGTATGATGAGGTTCCCATGATTTTGCATGAAAGTTGCTCAAATCTATAAATGAATCATCACTACATTTCTGTCCAGTCCGGATGCTTGACAGACCTCACCATACAAAATTCATAACTTTAGTTTTACACATTCTATGGAGGAAAATTAGTAGTTGTTGGAAAGGTTAGCAAGTCTACTTCCTTTTTCAACTCAATTGCAAACATGATTCCTTTTGTACTGCTCCCAGAAATTAAAACACTAAGGGCTATTCTGACAGTTTTTCTGAGATCATTCGTCACCATGAATAAATTATATCTACCATTTTATTCATGTGATTGAGGTGTTTGAGTACATTCTGCAAAGCTAATGAAGTCCTCTATACCTTGGTGCTAACCATAATTTATGAGTTGACTCTGAAATTTCCAGAAAGTGCAATTTTCCAACTGTTGTCTAGTGAAGAAAGAGTCTCTCTAAATTTTCGTTTAGCAATTAGTTTGTATCGTTTTGGTTTGACATTTTCCAAGGTCTTCATTGTACCTTGTCTTGAAGTAAATGCTACACCTGAGGCAAATGCATCTCCTTTTTGCACTGGAAAGAGTTGCATTTTTGTACCAATTACCGCGAATGACAGAAAGTACCATATGTCAACTAACCTTGTGTCCATTTTTCGAGTTCAATGGAAACACATGTTGACCCATTTTCGTTGGAGCAATTCTGAATTTTAATGTTCCTGTACATTAATTCCTTAAAGAATTTTTTATCTATATCTTTGGGATAAGAAAACTAATGTACAACGTTCATTCTTTTCTGCATGGTGAACACTCATCGAGGTGAACCTGAAAGTTCCCAACAGGGAGTACGTCGCAATGAACCTCAACCGCCACCACCACCTTCGTTGGCGCAAGTGCTTGCATCATTGTTGGAATCTCGACATGAGGACACTGATCTCCTCCGACATATAGCACACAATACTAATCGTGTTGGTGGATGTCGTGACGATCAGCCACGGCAAAGCACCTATTAGGATTTCAACTCCACAAATCCACCGAAGTTTGAGTATGCTAAGGAACCTCCGGATGCTGACCACTTCCTCCGTATCGTGGAGTCGAAGTTTGGTCTGCTCAATTGCATAAATGCTCGGAATCCACTGTTTGCCACACAACAGTTGCTAGGGCCCGCCTGTGCTTGGTGGGGGAAAATTACTTGGCCTCACTGCCCGACGGTCATGTTGTTCGAGTGGGATGAGTTGAATACTGCTTTCCGTTCTCATTTTATCCCCATTGGACTTATGGAGTGCAAGTTGCATGAATTTGAAGATTTGAAACAAGGAGGGAGGACCATTCTTGAGTACTCCTAGAGATTCAATGACCTGGCACAATATGCTCCTCATCACACCGATACGAGAGGAGAAGAAGCGTGCCGCTTTCAGGAAGGACATGAATCTTGTGCTCAAAGAGAAGCTGATTTGGCATAGTACTCGGCACATTGAGTGATCCGATAGATGCTGCCATCATTCGGGAAGACGCTCGGCGCGAAGTTGAAGCAGAAGAGTGCAAGAGAAAGGCTCCCACAGGTGGTGCACATGCTAGTCCTCCACCAAAATACCGGCTTGTGTACACTTCACCTATTGGGCAATGTTTCCGGGCTGCACCACAACAGCAATTCTATCGCCCGCCGCAGCAAGCTTATGGTCGTCCACCTCAACAAGGCCATGCTCCACATCCTCAGCAGCAGCAAAATCAGAATCCACACCCTGCATAGCCTTCTGGATAGTACAACCCACATCCATGCTTCAACGGTCACTTTGCCATGCATTGTACTTATCCTCGAAGTGAAGCTGGAAGGCAAGCACGTGAGAGAGTTGCAAATCAGCAGCGTGGACAGACTAATAGGACTGGACGTGTCAATTTCACCAACCTTGAAGATATTCGACAAGGTTAGCCAGTTCATGCGGGTACGTTCTTGTTAAATCAGTGCCCAATTGTCATTTTATTCGATTCTGGTGCATCGCATAATTCTGTTAGCAAGTCTTGCACACAAACTCATAACTTGCTCACCCACACTATTAGCACACCATATATCATTCAATCTCCGGGTGGAAAGATAATTGCTAATCGAGTTTTGAGTAGCACCCTTAGATTCGAATCAAAAAATTTATCCTACAACCTTTATCATGCTAGAATAGCAAGGAATAGATTTTATTTTGGGCATGCAGTGGATGACATTTCATAAGGCTATGGTAGATATTGCACCTCGTATCGTCCATTTAAATTCTCCACTTCATGGACCTGATTCCATTCTTTTGCAACTATCTCCAAATACTGGCATTTTTTCCATCATCTCGGAGGAAAAATCTATGGATGATATCTTAATTGTTTGTGAGTTCTAAGATGTTTTTTCCCGATGATCTACCTGGTTTACCTGCTGACCGGGATATTGAATTCAAAATTGAGTTACAACCGGGAACATCGCTGGTCTCGTGACAGCCATACAAGATGGCACCAAATGAATTGGCGAGCATGAAGGAATTATTGGATAAAGGATACCTTGGGGTTGTTCTGCCATGTTTGTGAAGAAAAAGGAAAAAAGTTTGCGCCTTGTAGTTGATTATCGACCGCTGAATGAAGTCACCATAAAAAATAAATATCCATTGCCACACATTTACATTCTCTTTGATCAGCTGATTGGTGCTAAGGTCTTCTAAAAAATTGATCTTCGCTCATGTAACACCCCAGCCCGTTAGAAGCCCATAGTAGTTGTGGATTGGGCCCAAGTGGCCCGTGGAAGTGAAGTGGACGTGGGATTAGTCCCACATTGAAAGTTTAGGTGGGTGAGAGTCAGCATATAACCCTCGTTCTAACAATAGAACCATCGAGTTAACCCTTTTACATGAAGCGAGGCCGAAAGTGTAAGAGTGGTGCTATGCATTAATGCGCGTGCCCGCCCCTAAGGAAGGGCTCGACGATAAGCGGACTTTGGATGCGGGGTGTTACATTGGTATCGGAGCATAACCTCTCGCCGCATGTGTGCATGCATGTTGTGCCCGTGGAGGGGACATGTTATGGCCTTGCACCGAGAGGAGATCTTGGGTTTCCGCTTGCCGGTTATATATATGGTATGCTGCCGAGGGCATCAGCCCTTAAGGGGGTGAATGTAACACCCCAGCCCGTTAGAAGCCTATAGTAGTTGTGGATTGAGCCCAAGTGGCCCATGAAGTGAAGTGGATGTGGGATTAGTCCCACATTGGAAGTTTAGGTGGGTGGGGTCAGCATATCACCCTCGTTCTAATCATAGCACCACCGGGTTAACCCTTTTACATGAAGCGAGGGCAAAAGTGTAAGAGTGATGCTATGCATGAATACGCGTGCCCGCTCCTAAGGAAGGGCTCGACGGTAAGCGGACTTTAGATGCGGGGTATTACAGCTCGAGGCTACCATCGGATAAAAATCAGAGGAGAAGATATTCTAAAGACCACATTTTGCACAAGACACGAGCTTTATGAATATTTGGTGATGTCCTTTGGATTGACCAACGCCTCGTCATATTTCATGTACTTGATGAATTCAGTATTCATGTCGGAGTTAGACAAGTTTGATGTGGTTTACATTGATGATATTCTTATTTATTCCAAGTCCAAAGAAGAGCACCTCGAGCATCTTCATATTGTGTTGAAACGATTGCGTGATCACAAGCTATATACAAAATTCATCAAGCGTGAATTTTGGTTAGAACAAGTACCATTCCTTGGTCATGTGGTTTCAGCTGAGGGTATCTGAATTGGAGGCCGCCAAAACAGTCTCTCAAGTCCGTAGCTTTCTCGGATTAGCTAGATATTATCAGCAGTTCATTCCTAGCTTTTCTCAATTGGCAAAACCTATCACCAAGCTTCTACAAAATAATGTGAAATTTGATTGGAACAACCAGTGCGAAGAGGCTTTTTAGAATTTGAAGAAGTTGCTCACCACCGCACTTGTTTTGGCTCAACCCAATATCACCTTTGATGTATATTGTGATGCATCTAGAACGGGACTTGGTTTTGTGCTAATGCAAGAAGGTTGTGTCATTGGTTATGCATCTTGGCAATTGTGCAAACATGAAGAGCATTATCCAACTCATGATTTGGAGTTAGCCGCAGTGGTTCTTGCACCGAAAATATGGTGGCACTATTTGTTGCAAAATCTTGTGCATATTTACATAGATCATTAGATCCTCAAATATATCTTCACACAATCTAATCTAAATATGCGACAGCGCAGATGGCTTGAACTAATTAAAGACTACGAGTTGGAAATTCATAGCCACCCGGTAAAGCCAACATTGTAGACGATGCATTGAGCCGAAAGTGCATTACAACAATCTGAATTTGCAACTTGAGGACAACAACAAGGATGTCCCCTCCGATGAATTAAGTGTTCGCATTTCACCGGTTGTAGCCATACACAATTAGGCTATACATTCTACCATCCGAGAAGAAGTGATCACCGCCCGAAACATGATCCGGACATGGCTCACATCCGACGAGAAAATTAAGGATGACAAAGCTGCTTGTTTTTAGCAAGATACCAACGGTGTTCTATGGTTTAATAACCGTTTGGTAGTGCCCAAAAATTTTGTGTTGCCTCGTAAAATCTTGGACGAAACTCATCAATCAAAATATTTAGTTCACCCAGGTAGCAACAGGATGTACCAAGGGCTTAAAGAAAATTTTTGATGGACTAGAATGAAGCGGGAAGTCGCTCGTTATGTCGCAGAATGTGACACATGTCAACACATTAAGGCTGATCATTTGAAGAAAGTCGGTTTGTTACAACCGTTAAGCATTCCCGAGTGGAAATGGGACGACATCGGTATGGATTTTGTTGTCGGTATTCCTCGCACCTCTCGGAAGCATGATTCCATTTGGGTTATTGTTGATCGACTTACAAAATCAGCTCACTTTATACTGGTCAACACTTGCTATACAATTCACCAATATACTGAACTATACATCTCCGCAGTATTGTGGTTCCATGATGTACCGAAGACGATAATTTCAGATCTTGGTTCTCAATTTGTGGCACGATTTTGGGAACAACTACATGCTTCTTTGGGCACCAAATTAATCTGCAGTTCGGTGTATCACCCCGCCACCGATAGACAAACCGAGCGTGTGAACCAAATATTGGAGGACATGCTTAGGGCCTGTGATTTGACACATGGTGGTTATTGGGTCAAACATTTGCCTCTCGCTGAATTTCCTTATAACAACAATTGTCAATAGAGCGCATGAATGTCTCCATTTGAGGCATTATATGGTCGCAGATTGTAGAACTTGACTCAATTATCTTGTGCAGCAAGCCAAAGAAAAGGTTCGCATTGCTCGAGCAAATTTTAGAGCTGCAAAAGACCAAAAAGAAATGTATGCGAATGAAAGACGTTGGCCCCTAACTTTTGACAAGGATGATCGTCACACCCGGTTTTAACAACCAAAACCGAATGCATCCGTATGCGTGGCCGGGAACAAGTTTTCATGCACATAGGATAAATAATGTGATAAAAGAACAATGTCTTTATTAAATCGAATCACTTACAACAATATTGTCTCAAAGGACCGAATAAAATGCACGCTAGCGGAAGACTCCATAACAGACACAGGCAATCGACCAGGGGCTCGCACGCCTAGACCCTCCTTATCGGTGGTGTAGTCCAAATCTTCTCCTTTATCCGAGCAGAGTTTATTATAGCAAAAGGGAAATAGCAAGGGTGAGTACTTGGAGTACTTAGCAAGTGGGGAAGTAAATGACATGCAAGCTGAATGAAAGGAAGGCTAACACATGGTTTGCAATAGAAAGCACCTATACTAGTCAAATTAATGAAAGCAACCTATTTACTAAATGAAAATGATCGAACAGAGTTACCCCACTCGTCAACCACCGCAAGCTACCCCACTTACAAGCAAACCACACTACAGGTAACCCCGCCTATAACATCCTACGAGTTAGTCCATCCGTCCGGGACCTCTTATTCGAGTGAGGATCCGGGCCACTCGTGAGCATGAGCACGATCGTTATAACATTTTACACTCTGCAGAGGTGGCACAACTTTACCCACGGATCGATGATTCCATCCTCTCGTTGCCGGGAGGACTAAAGTCTCCATTCCGCCGTGCCGACCAAGCACAAACACACTACCTAAGGTGTATCGCTAGGAGATCACCGCAAGATCTTTCAAAGGACTTCCCATCTTGCGTAACGCCCACGTTAAGGTTTCACCGCCGTACCAAGTCACGCATCACCCCAGAGCCCCTCTCTTGTGTCGTGGCTTCAAGTATTCCTTCCCTCACCCGAATCCAGCGAGACCTTCTTCCTTCATCCTTCCTTGACGCTAGCAAAGCCGGGAAGTGATTTTGAGACTTGACCTTGCCTACCCATTATCAGCCATGTGCTTTATGCGTAAGTCCTGGGTTGCTGCTCTAAGAACCGGTCCTTATGATCCCTAACAGGTACCACCAACTAATAGTGTGCACCGACACCATCATCGACAATCCTCCTACCGGGATCACCTAAGTTCCATGTTGCTACAAAGCATTTCTAGATCTTGATCATTATGTTCAAGTGGATAATTAGTCAAGGTTAGCATTTAGTTCAGCTTGAACCCCATTAAAAGAAACTAAGCAGTGGCGTACCCATACTATAACACTACACCAAACCAGGGCGGCAAGGAAGATAAAATGGAACATGATAATACACAATAGGATTCAGTTTAACCGCAATGCATGAAATGCAAATTCAGATAGTAAAGAAGTAGGCACAATATGCATCAAGGACACTTGCTTTTTTCCCCTCGCTATCTGCTCATGTCTTCGACTCTTACCCTTTGACGTCCTCTAACAAGCATGTTCTTCTATTTAACGTCACACCGATACAAGCATGCAAGAAACAACCATACAAGAAAACTAAGGAACAATACATCAAACAATATCTAATGAATATGAAAACAGTACTAATAAATAGTACTCGTCGCTACGATCACGTGAGCGCAAGAATCACCTAAATCGGAGCTACGAGCAAAAAGTTATAAGCATTTAAAGTTTTCGGGGCTAAAACATAAAAGCTACAAGATAAGGACTATTTTGTGAACATTAACGAGGTTGAGGGACCGAAGTGTAAAAAGGCTACGGGCTAAAAACTTATTTTATGAAACACTAGGGTTGTTTTTGCAAAAGTACAACATCTACTGTTATTTAAGAAATAGGGATAAAACATAATTTTCTAAAAGACCAGGGTGTTTATGTAAAAAGGCCATAGTCAAAACATTGAAATAAAAATGGATCAAGGACCTAAAAGTCATATACCAATTAAATAAAAAGGCTTAATGAAAAAGACTAGGTTGAAAATACAATTAGCATGAAGCCTAGGGTTGCTTTTGAAATCCGGAAGGACCTAAACGCTATTTAACAAAACTATAGGGGCCTATCCATAAAATAGCAACATCCAGGGACCTATCTATAATTTCCAAAAGTATAGGGACTATAATGTAATTTATGAGAAACTTGTGGTTGTCTATGTAAAATTGCAGGACCTATATGTAAATAAATAAAATTACAAAGGCTAAATTGTAAAACTACCGAACAAACAGATTTATTGGAATTAAAATTTAACCTAAAAAGTCGTGGACCGAGCTCGGTGGACCAAGGTCGAGTGTCGGTCTATGGTCCACGGTGGACCACAAACATACCGGTTCATAGGTTCTAATCTCGATCGTACAAGCCGGAGCCAATGGTCACGGTGGGTTTCGACCAGGAAGGCGGCTACCGGCGAGTGAGCTACACGGCAGAGCGCTATAGGACCTCACCGGAGCTCGCCGTTCTAGCGCTCCGGTGGATGGATCTCGACGGATAGCGATGCTACGTGGAGAGGGGAGGACGGGGAGGCTTACCAGGGGGTCACGCGTGGGTAGGGGTTGTGTTGGTATGCTAAGCGGCGAAGAAGGGCTCACTTAGCACACGGAACACAAAGGTGAAATATGCGAAGTAACCGGGAACAAATAGCGACAAAATAACTCTTGTATATGTGAAGTTAACTCGACGATTACATGTGTGTTTACGGGTGACCCTTGGGCTCCCTTTATAGTCCTAGGAAGCCGCAAATTTACATGACCGTATTGCCCCCGGTCATTGCCCTTGATCCGACTAAGAGGCAGTAACTTCCGGGACAATCCGAAGAATGCCCTTGACCACGTGTCATTTGTGGCTTAGCTGCTCCTAACTAGAAGGCGGCACCTGCGGGGGCCACTACTTGAAGCCCCACATACCAGCAGTAGCGGCTCTTCGACCCGCGAGGTCGAGCCATCAGCTGCCGGCACCTCCGACTCCGACCCGAAGACCGCCTGCAGGGGTTCCTCCTACAACGATCGCGTGGGACCCGACGTTAGAAGCCGGATCGGCGTGAAGCGGCGCCCTCGGCGCCCCGCCGGAACTCGCCTCCCGGTCCGCTCGGGTCAACTTAGGCGGGGCCGAACCCCTTCGCAAAAGAAAATGCACAAACAACATAAGGCAAGGAAGCCGGACAAGATCCAAGCAAAAGCGTGAACAAAGAATTCGGAAGGACGCTAACTTCTTCAATTGATGCCAATTGTGAGGTGGCATATCGGTGGAGTCTCCACCGGGCGAACGCGGGGTCGACTCGGCCCTCGACGAAATCGAGGTGACCTCCGGGTCCCTCTGTGTAGGGGCGCGATCGTGCTTCACGACTCATCGGCGTTCATCGTCGTTGGAATCCGACAACGGCGCCGGCCTCGGGGCCTTTCCTTTCCCCTTGGGATCCATGGTCGACTCGGGCTCCGCGGAGCAGCCGATGGCCGGTGGCGTCGAAGCTCGCCTCTCTCGGGCATTGGTCCTTGTGCCTTGCCGGGAGCGGGCTCTTCTTCCTACGGTTTCGGCGGGCTCAATGGCTCGAGATAGCCCAATTTCGGCGTCATGCCGATAATGGTGAACTTGCCCGGAAGATGGTGCGGGGCCCGGCCTCCGCCGGAACTCTATTGGCTGGGGCATATCAGCCCCTAGCAGCAACCGAAAGGCTCCCCGCAGACACGCCGTCCGGCAGCTCGCTACCGCGCTCGCGCACGGTCCGCGCCGCGTCCGTGTAGCCCGTGTACAGCCGGGTAGGGTTCGGACGTAGGCGGAGCGGCGCAATGCGGCTCAACAAGAAGTTATATACGAGATAGCTCCCCTCAAGCCCCGCCGCCTTTAGCGACAAGAAGCGCCGGAACACCGGCTCCAACCCGGAATCCGCCGCCATCATTTGCTCCTAGAATTCTGCGATGACCTCCGGCATATATCACGGGAAGACGCACACCAACGGCATCACCCCCACGAAGGCCTCGCCGAGTTGAGCGAAGATGGATGTGGACTAGGAGTCCCGATCTTCGAGTCTCGATCTTCCGAAAGGTTCCGATAAACAGCGATTTGGAGGAGGCTTGACACAAATCGATCCGGCTTCCGAACAACATGTTCCGAACCCCACAATCGCAGCACCACGTCTTCTCTCGGTTATCAACCGAGGAAGCACGATTGACCTCACTAAGAAGGCTAATCCTTACCTGCGAATCGAAGAACACAAGCAAGAACAAGATAGAAGCAACCAAATTGCAAATATATGATTAAACTCACGAGTTGGGGTCTCACAAACCGACAAAACGGCGAAACTGTTCTTGACAGAATAATCTAAGCAAAATCCAAACCCTAAGGAAGGGGAGGCGGTTGCTTATGAGGTCCCTAGGGTCGTCCATCCTCCCCTGGATGCAGCCCTAAGTGGGCTCAACAAAATACACGGCCCAATGGCCAAAAGACGGTGGTGCAACACCGGGACAGTTTCTGGACGTCTTCTTATTTTCGTAATTCCCGACGACTCGGGGGAATTTGGATATGAGACCAGCGCCAATGGAAAAGATATCAAATTACCTTTCCATCCATATAATGAATGTCCCAAAACGAGTTCGTATGCGACCGGGGTGTCCGTTTTGGTGCAGGCTGTTTATGGACTCGGAAACGGACTCGAAGTCGACTTTGTTTAGGCCTCCAACTTGACATGGACGCCCTTGCTGGACCTCCACGCCTCCAACCTCCTCCTTAACCATATTATCATCATCTCCATGGTTCTTAACAATAATTAACTCATTAGGTAGTAATATATTCTCAAATATAAATAAAGAGATCATTAGGAACATGCTCACTCGTAAATTCAATTGTGGTGCTCTAGTTTTTGTCCTTGAATTATGTATGTGTATTGGAGGAGTGTTATTTATATCCAAGGGTGTGATGTCCTCATCATCCTCCCCTTCTTGATGAAAAGCCGTCCTCGGCGTCGTTGGTGCTTGAATGATTATTTCGAAGGATATCACTTCCTTATTGTTCTCCTCTCCTTGAAAGCAATCTATACTCGGTTTGATGATAGTTGTACAAGATATTGTAGGTGGAAACCACCAATGCTCCCCTTCTTGGAAGATAACCTGTTTCTTGAAAACGAAACTAGAGCAATTGCATTTTACATGATTAGTGTTACTATAGCCCTCTGATTCATCACATTGTTGCTCAAACAAAGAAGATTTCTGTTTCGAACAAATATAAACTCGATGCACCATATATTGTCCTTGACAATTATAGTTTCCTATATAGTGATATGTATGTCTAGGCAACCAAGGCAATTTAGCACATAAGAATTTCTTCTCCAAACTAATTAGATCATATAGAGTATCAAATTCAATGTAAACTAAAGTACTTAAAGAAGACAACAATTTCCACTCATCAATTTCAGAAGCAATCGGAAGCAAGGTTATATTATTAGCACAAGTATTCTCATTCATTAGTTGTTGCAAAGGTATAACTGAAGCATCAACACACAACTCCTCTTTATCACAAGGCAAATCAAGCAAATAAACTTGTGACAAAGGTAAATCAATAAATGGTTCTACCATGTGTTGCTCTACAATGGCAGGATTGGTAGAAAAATTTAGCACATCAAGAAATTTCTCACCCTCCATGAGTGTAGCATTATGAGCATTACCTTTACTCTTAATTTCAGTAGAAGTAATAGGTTCAAGATTAAATGATGGTTTTGAACTTTCACATGGGCTCGTGAACACCTCATTTTCTTCCACTTCATCCTCATCCTTTTGTATATCCCGAAAGGTATTAGCAAGAACAATAGGCAAGAAACTTTGTTGCTCTTTTGTCAATTCAGATTTAGGTGAAAGTGTTGCAACATTTGAAACCGCTCATTCTTTTCTAAAAGGTTCAATCTTTCTTCTCTCTAATCTTTCTAGATCAGCTTCTAAAATTTCAATAGCACTCAAAGGTTCAAAAATAATTGTTCTTCTATTGTATTTAAATGTATAATTATTGGTGATTGTATTGTGCAAAACATTATTTGTATGAATCCACGGTTTAGCAGGCAACAAATGACATGCTTGCATAGGCAGTATATCAAAATCTGCACAATCCTTATAAGTACCAATAAAAAAATTGATCCGTGCAATTTCTGTTATCTTTATCTTCTCACAATAATTTATCCATCGAATATAGTATGGATGTGGGTGCAGTTGTGTGGTCAAGCCAAGCTTCTCAACCAACTCGACACTTGCAATGTTGCGGCTAGTTTCACCATCAATTACGGCACGACAACGTCGATTCATCACAACAAAGAAAGTTTGGAATAAATTATTGACTTGATTTTGCTCCATCTTCTCTATTTGAGAACTCAACACTCGTTGTGCTAAAATACTCATATCATCACCTGTCATTGTTAGCAGCAAACAAGAAAACACAAGAAGTATATTTTCCTATCACTACTATGTATGAAAAGTGCAAACTCTCAATAAGCAAATGGAAGCATCTAACCAAGCTCTTAAAAGGTTCTTACTGTCAGCAAAGCAAAGGATACCCGGAGAGTGTGAGCCGACGAGTTGCGAGGGTTCAAAAACTGTGCCTGTCCGTAAGTATATATGTGGAGTTTGGATAGGCAAAATATAGTAGCAAGGAATAGCAAATTTTCAATTCAGAATTGCATAACTGAATAATAGTCCCAAGTATGTCAATGTCATCGGTCTCAAAATTATCTCGCACCTAGTTCATGGAAGCAATAATGCAACTCAACACAAGGGACTCAAGGGGATGCAAGCAATTCTATTTTTCTTTCTTCTTCCTTTTTTTAATTTGCTCTTTCTATCTCTTTTTTTTAGCACGTCTTTGCCTTTTTCTTGTTTCTTTTTTTGGCACTCATTCCTTCTTTCTCTTTTTTTTTTATTACAGTAGAATGGTACAAAACTCAATGAATGGATGCACTCCCACAACTAAAACAACAACACTCATTGGCAAGGTTCCAACTAAAGCACCCTGCCTCTTGGCTCAATCAACAATGTTATCTTCCTTTCCTTTTTTTGGATGCGGCTTTTTTATTATTTTTTTCTCTTGACACAAGCCACAAAACAGGACACTTCTCTTTTTATTCACGTGACACAAGCCCAAAAAACAGGAATCTTCTTTAAAAACAGGGACAAGCACAACTAAGTTTTGTTTTAATTTTTTGACTGACGCTGGACAATGGACTCAACAAATCACACCTCGAACTAGACAAAAGAGTGAAACAAACTAAGACCAGGTGACACAATGACAATCCGAAGGACTAGAATTCGAAACGCAAACCAAACTGAAAATTGCGAGGCACAAAGAGGATATAGGGCAGCTGATACACGACGAATAAATATTTTTGTAGGGCAATTTTCTGTAATTTAGGATGAAACAAAATAACGATGATAGGGAGAACCTAACGGTGCACCTGAAGCTCGATACCACTTGATGTGGACTAGGAGTCCCGATCTTCCGAAAGGTCCCGATAAACAGCGATTTGGCGGAGGCTATCAACCGGCGTTGCACGGTTGACCTCGCCAAGAAGGCTAATCCTTGCCCGAGAATCGAAGAACACAAGCAAGAACAAGAAAGAATGCAACCAAATTGCAAATATATGATTAAACTCACGAGTTGGGGTCTCACAAACCGATAAAACGGCGAAACTGTTCTTGACGGAATAATCTAAGCAAAACCTAAACCCTAAGGAAGGGGAGGCGGCCGCTTATGAGGTCCCTAGGGTCGTCCGTCCTCCCCTAGACGCAGCCCTAAGTGGGCTCAACAAAATACACGGCCCAAAGGCCAAAAGACGGTGGTGCGAGCTGTTTCGGACTCCGAAAGAGACTCGAAATCGACTTTGTTTGGGCCTCCAACTTGACATGGATGTCCTTGCTGGCCCTCCACGCCTCCAACCTCCTCCTTAACCATATTATCATCATCTCCATGGTTCCTAACAATAATTAACTCATTAGGTAGTAATATATTCTCAAATATAAATAAGGAGATCATTAGGAACATGCTCACCCGTAAATTCAATTGCCGTGCTCTAGTTTTTGTCCTTGAATTATGTATGTGTATTGGAGGAGTCTTGGTTATATCCAAGGGTGTGATGTTGTCATCAAAGATGGCAAGCACCAGGACGGCGTTCGCCGACAGTGTACGCCATCCGAAGCTGGTAACTGCCCAGCACCTCCATGAAGAAATCGGAGAACGGCGGGAACAACCCCACCGTCAGGAAAGGATCTAGCATACCGTTGACCTGCTTGTCAAGTCGGATAATCTCCTCGTGACAGTCTTCCATGATTTGATTTGTGCGACCCAGATTCTGTTCCCATCACAAGAGATCTTCTTCACAAGACAGTAGACTGGTGTTCTGCATCCCTAGCTCTTGAAGTTGTTGCTGAACATGGATATATTTTGGCATGAAAATTGATGACACCTTGTTAATTTTGAGGGCTTGTATAGGTTTAGGTCTTTTCATGGTTTATGTGTTTAGTGTTTGCGTTTAGTGCTACTTCAATGATTTGGGTGTGGAAGGTTTCTTATATGTTGCTGCAGGACACTCCATCTAGTTCATTTGTAGTGTCCAGGAGCAAATGAATTTCAGTTTAGTGTCTCCTAGCAAATATCAGGTTTGAAGAGTGTCCAGCAGCAAATTTTACCTTATATATATCATACCAATTACATCATTGTGGCATCAAGGTAGCTTAGGAAAATAGGTCTGATAGCAGAAAGTTTGATTTTAGCTGTCGTTGTTCTCCTCTTCCCTTGCAAAATATTTAATGGATGGATCTATTTAGACTTTGCTTAGGCTGATTTCATTGATTCAAAAAGGAAGGAAAAGTTTACTCTTACTCCGCTTTAGGCAATTAATGGTGTTAAATATGGTGAAAAAAGACCGCAATGCCCACGTCATGTTAACCCTATTTTTGGCATTGGAGACATTTTAGATATAAATATTAACAAGATAATTTGTAATGTTTTAGAAAAGAGAATATCTTTCTTATTATTTCTCCCTTGGTCTTCTGTTTTCTCTTTTGTGTCGCCCTCTGCCGTACGCCCCTATACTAACCTACCACAAGGCTGTTCAAAACACGGAAAGAAAACAAACATGTTTCCTATTCAACTTTGTCCATCACATTTCCGTTGCGATTACTTTTTCTAATCCGTAAACTGCACCGCACCGTTTGGCCTTCTCTTCAACTTTTGGATCCGTGTGGTGAGAACTGAGAAGCAAAAGCATTCTCGATCGGTTCGGCCGCATAGGATGCAGAAAAGTGAAAACCTAACTACCGCATCAAGAGCATGTCCTCACGTATCACTATAACAATAACTCACTGTAGCCATGCAGTCCAAAACCCTATAGTCATGACAAGCAAAATCGACCGTGGCTATAGTTAGGTGCGAGTTACTGTGCCCTTCGACCGTGGCTATAGAGGTCACTATAGCCACGATTGGCTTTATGAACCGTGGCTATAGTGGCCTCCACCAATAGCCACGGTCCACGTCACCAATCGTGGCTATAGTTTCTTCTATAGCCACGGTTGAAGAAGTGGACCGTGGCTATTGTTTTGCACAGTATAAAAGGCCGCGTTCGGACCGAACAGGAGCTCAGTCCAAGTGTGGTGACTCAAAAATTGAGGAAAAAAATGAAAACCGAGGGAGGAAGGTTTTGATCTCGTTTTTTTTGCAGAAATTTGTTCTCCATGGTAAGGGAAACTCATCCCATGTATTATTTGTTGCTATATGTTGCTATAGTGTTGTAATCATGGAGAATTTTGAATTACCATTGGACCTAGGTTTTGATTTCGATTTGTCAAATTCCTTCATATTTATAGGTTTGTTGTTGGTTTGAGTTACTTCGGGAGCTGCTCTAAGCCCATGTACGTCTTACGGGAGTCACAAATTTGGGTTGCCAACGGCTGCTTGCATGGACCCGCCATTTGGATCTATGCATCCTTCGTCTTTGCCTTGCAGTCCTGAGTTCGTGATCGGGCACATGCTGTTGGGCGTTAGGGACGAGAGCACAACCAATGTAGCCTGACGACAAGGCGACTGGAATTGAAGAAGACGACGACGGTATTCTTGCATAGCTTGACAGCTGCAGCTTGTAAGTGTGGAGACACAAATAATGGCAACTACGATGTTCCCGGGTCTCTGCACCGAAACCAGGTCCAGTTCTAAGGCTATAGAACCGACACGGGATGAGGATCATGAAACACAAATGGGATCAGGATGAACCTCACGGGAAACAGATGAACGACGAAGCTTAATTTGGATCTTGGCCGTCTTCAGTTCATAAACATTGTGGATGAGTATGATCTTGGACTGTGCAGCAGCCACAACACTCGCTCGGTGAAGGCAACGCAAGACTTTGCAGAACAGTATGACGTGAAGCTGATATAAATAAGCGGTGTAGAATCTTGCAGAAATAGGAGGGGAAGGTGAGGCCTGTTCAATTCAATTCCATAACTTTGTTGGTTTATTTTTTATCAAATGCATAAATATCTATAGTTTCTTGTTTTTTGGAACCCGTAGCAAAGCACGGGCACTTTGCTAGTGTATTAATATTCTAGCTTCTATGGATCGATACATATAGCTGTCCAATGGAACGATTCAAGAAGTATGGAGTACCTCCAAATCCGTTGTTACAAACCAAAGAAAATCTCTCAAAAAATGACCCAATAAATGGGTAAAGCATACCCCAGATAAAACACTAAAACTCACAAATTCTATTACTAAAGCGCCATCCATTGGAAGAAAAAATATCCATGATCACAGATTCAAGAGCACGTGATTTGATATGACTTATGTCCTCTCCTTCTACAAAAGCACCAAAAAATGAACCCAATATGTTCATCTGAAGCATAGGAGAGAAAACTCGCATGTTGTTAAAAATCATATCATTTCGACTTAGCGAATCGCCCAACAGAAAGTGGCTACCACTGATAAAGATTTAGAACATTGTTGCATCGACGGTGAGTCAAGTCAGGGACCTGGACTCAGGACTGGTTGATGCGACAGCCACCACAGGATATAGTGTGATGAATTCGGCCTAGGTGGGATTGGTCAAGGCCCAATAAATTAAGGTTTTTCGAACCCCAACAGTTCTTAGGCATACCTACTCGGAGAAAGGTCCAATCTCCCCAAAAGACTAGTGTAATAGGAGAAGTGTGACTCTCCTTTTTAAGGTGACTTTCGCTTCCCAAGCTAAGCAAGGTGGAATTATTCCGAGGCCCACACAGTCACCACCGACTACAACTGGGCGACTTGGCCCCTTTGTTGCATTTTTATTAGCCGGTAATAGTGTAGGATGTCCTCATCATTTCCACCCCTTGAAACACGAGCCCAACTCAAATACCAAATGATGAATTCGGTCCAGATGTCCCTAATCTCTGTAACTTGCTCTTGAATTGAATAAAGCTATTTGTTATAAAAAAAGATATATTGTATCATTATGATTGTTTTAGAACGAATAATATACACATATTTTTATATTACTTGTTTAAATAATACATATGTATATACCACGTTTTCTCAACCATAATATTCACATAGAAGAATTTGCCCGTATGTGTTGCATGTGCATTAATACTAGTAGGGAGAAGTTTCAGATGTCTATGAATTTTACGGATGTTAAAATCTTGCATTGTCCTGGTGAACGAAATGTGGTAGTAGCTCATAAGCAAGCTGGTATATATGGGGCCCAATATGGCTACCGGTTTCTCCATTGTTTGGCCGGGCACACGATGTAACTTCTCTGGTACCTGGTGATTCAAGACCGGTTTCAAGTTAATGGAAATTCCTTCCGTAAAAAAAAAACACTTTTTGAAGGAAATCGTTAGATAAACGTAGCCTGGCCCAAGGAAAGTTTTGTGGCCAGAACAAAGATCTCAAAAGTTTCTTTTCTTCGGTCATGACGGCAAAGACTAATCAGTGGCCACCGTTAAACTAAATTCTGGTGGTCGATTTATTTTGGGAAAGTTGTGCACGTGGGAGCTGTCCGAATGGTCCCGCTAAGGAAACGTTTTGCTCGGACGGTCAAACAGGCGCAGCTCTCCCTCTTTTATCGTCACGTACATGAACTGGCATGTGTGAACGGAGCAAGTGTATTTTTTGTCATCACGTACATGACATGCTCCTTCTTCTTCTTTTTTTAACTTAGCTCCTTCTTCTTCTTACTATTTCAATTCACGTACCCAACATTTTTTTTTATCTTTTTCTTTTCTTCGTCTTTCTTTATGTCTTCAATGGTGCATACGTTGGGAATCTATTTAATTATAATTAATTAATACTTTTATATATTGACTTAACTTTTTCTTGCTTGTTGATTCAATATTTCTATTTAATCTATATTTTTTGAAATGTTGTCCAACATTTCTTACTGTACTCAGCATTTTTCACGTGTTGACTCAACATTTTTGCAAATGTTGATAAACATTTCCTATTTATTCAACATTTTCTCACACGTCAATTCAATATTTTTCACATGTTGACTCAAATTTATATTTAATCAGCATTTATGTTTAATCAACATTTTTCTAAATGTTGATCCAACATATCTTACTTTACTCAAGCATTTTCCACGTGTTGACTCTAACACATTTACTTACATTGATTCAACATCAACATTTTTTTATAAATGTGGGTCCAATATTTTCTATTTAATACATATCTTCCAAATGTTGGTCCAACATTTCTTAGTTTACTCAACATTTTTCCAAGTTGACTCAATTTTTTTGCAAATTGTTCAATATTTCCCATTTATTCAACGTTTTTTTCTCGTGTTGACTCAACTTTTTCACATGTTGACTCAATATTTTTGAAATGTTGACTCAATATATTTTATTTTTCTTAATATTTTACCAAATGTTGGTCAACTTTTTTGACATGTTGGCTCAACTTTTTTCAAATGTTAACTCAATATTTTGTATTTAATCAACATTGTTGCAATGTTGGTCCATCATTTTTTACTTTAATCAATATTTTTTCAATGTTAACTCAACATTTTTGCACGTTGACTCAACTTTTTGTGTTCAATCAATTTACTCAACATTATTCGTATGTTGACTCAACATTTCATAGTAGAGAATTTAGTGGAGCACCTCGTTGGAGAATTTAGTGGTACAACTCGTTGAAAATCCTTTATTATCACATGGTTTGTACTCCAAGAATCCAACATCTCCCCCTATGACAATAGAAATATATGTTTAGCTGAAGAATTTAATGTCAATGGATTTGAATAATTTATTGCTACAAATCGTCGGAGAATTTAGTGTTGCAACTTGTTAGAAAATTTAGTGTACAAGCGAGTTGGAGAATTTAGTGGCGCCACTCGTTGAAGAATTTAGTGTTGCAAATCGTTGGAGAATCCTTTATTGCCACATGGGTTTTAGCCCAAGAATCCAACATCTCCTTCTATGACAATAGAAATATATGTTCAGCCGGAGAATTTAGTGTCAAGGAATTGAAGAATTTAGTGTTGCAATTCATTGGAGAATTTAGTGTGCAACTCGTTGGAGAATTTAGTGTTGCAACTCGTCCTAGAATTTAGTCTGCAAGGGAGTTGAAGAATTTAGTGTTGTAAATCGTTGAAGAATTTAGTGTACAAGGGAGTTGGAGAATCCTTCATTGTCACATGGTTTGTAGCCCAAGAATCCAACATCTCCGTCTATGACAATATAAATATAAGTTTAGCCAAAGAATTTAGTGTCAAGGGATTTGGAGAATTTAGTGTTGCAACTCGTTGGAGAATTTAGTGATGCAACTCGTTGGAGAATTTAATGTTGTAGCTCATTGGAGAATTTAGTGTGCAATAGAGTTGGAGAATTTAGTGGCGCGGCTCGTTGGAGAATTTAGTGTGCAATAGAGTTGAAGAATTTAGTGATGCAACTCGTTGAAGAATTTAGTGTTAGAAATCGTTGGAGAATTTAGTGAGCAAGGGAGTTGGAGAATCCTTTATTGCCATATGGTTTGTACCCAAAGAATTCAACATCTGTCCTATGACAATAGAAATATATGCTCAGCTGGAGAATTTAGTCTCAAGGAATTTGGAGAATTCAGTGTTGCAACTCATCGGAGAATTTAGTGGCGGAACCCGTTGGAGAATTTAGTGTTGCAACTTGTCGGAGAATTTAGTGTTGCAAATCATTAGAGAATTTAGTGTGAAGGGAGTTCGAGAATTCTTTATTTATGCACGTTCCCAACTATTTCTATTGCTCTGAAATGTTGTGCAACCGCTAATTTATTTCGTTGTCTCAACATAATCTAGTTCTACCTCGACATTTTAGTTATGTTGAACCAAATTTCTTTCTTCTTTTACCCCAGTTTTCCCCTGTTATTTCTATATTTTCACAATGCTGACCAACATTTTTTTATGTACAACTATTTTTTATGGTCAACCTATTGCAAGCAGCACACAAAAAACTCTGAATCAGTGAAAACATTCGGGAAAACAAATAGTTCAAGCACTTTCATAATTCCACTTAATTTTGTACAAACCGAATTTTCTACACACAAAAAGATGTTCATTTTCTCTTTATTTTTCTACAAACTAAGTTTCCAGCATGTGTAAAGAATCAGTCATAGAAAAAGATAAATAAAAAAAGTTACTTGCTTGGGCAAATAAATCAGACTACTGAAGCCCAAGGCGCAAGGAAGAAAAGTTTAAAAAGCCCAGCTACGAGAAAATAAGAAGAAAAAGGCTGAACAAGGCCCAAGCCAAGAAAAAAATACTATGCTTGGTCCAATCGTGCTTCGCCGCGCCACGTGCTCCCGCACGTTGCCGCACCGCACGCTCCGTACGGAAGACCGTGTAACCCGTATGTAAAGTGGGTCTAAGGGCGACCGTTTTTTCTTTAACTTGTGGCCACCGCCAGGAAGATTGCCCCGTCATGACACCACCCAAGGGTCTTATTATATCCCTCGGAAAGAAAAAATGATCTTGAAGGAGTAACAACAAATTAAATTTGAGAGCAAAGATGATGATGACACAATTTCTAGTTGGACTCATACCAACAGAAAATGTTAGGTAGTTACTTTGAAACAAATGCTTTAAGGGGGACTGATATCTCTAGTCTCTGTAACTTGTCCTTGATTTAAATAAAGTTACTTGTTATGAAAAACAAAAACGCTTTAAACCATTTTTTATTCCCTTCTGTGCCAATTCGGTCAAACCCCAACATGTAAAATGTTTATTAACTACTTTTTTCCAAAGTTGAATGTTTAGAACTAGTTACCGAAGATATCTAGAGCCTATCTCCCTCTGACCAAGAAAACAAAACTTTTATAGCTATGACAATTAATTAAGACACTACTACTGGTGGTACCCCTCCTGGATTATAGCACCTCACGCCAGTGCGTTGACGACGATGGGGCTTCTCACGTAGTGTGTCCCGTCC
This sequence comes from Chloris gayana, assembly GCA_031894775.1. Classification (NCBI taxonomy): domain Eukaryota; kingdom Viridiplantae; phylum Streptophyta; class Magnoliopsida; order Poales; family Poaceae; genus Chloris; species Chloris gayana. The sequence continues at coordinate 115,949 of JAUNZO010000365.1, forward strand.
GACCAGACGAGCCTCCCGAAGACGTAGCCCATCCCGAGCTTGTCCTTCTGCGACGTGACCGTCACCTTGAACTCCTTCTCCTCGCCGAGGTTGCCAAACTCTAGTACCTTGGGCTCCACATCCATGGTTATCCCGAACGGTGGGCGCCACGACGCGCGGTACGTCGCCGGGCGCCCGACGTTCTTGAGGCGGCGCGTCACCGTCTGCGTGCCGCGCAGCGCCGGCACCGTGATGGATGGGTAGTTGAGATCCTCCATGGGCATCGCCTTCGCCGGGCACCCAGCGAACTTCCCCGCGCTGAGGCGGGCGAGGTCCGCCGTGCTGAAGCCCATGGAGCACAGGAAGGTGAAGTAGTCGTCCTTGGTGGCATCGTACACGAGGCCCGGGTCCACAGCCCGGTTGGGGTGCACGTTGCCCGCGCCGTACGCGAACGCGGTGGCCTCTGTGCCGTCGTGGTCGCGCATGGGCGCGCCCGTGTTGTCCTGCGTGCGGGCCGTGGTCATGATCGCGGACCGCATCGCGGCGGGGCTCCACCCGGGCCTTGCGGCACGGAGCAACGCCATCACCCCGGACACGTGTGGGCACGCCATGGATGTGCCCGAGAGGATGGCGTAGTCCGAGCGGCGCGTGTCGGCTGCCACCTCTGTGGGGCTCACGTACTCGGTGAACGCCGCGAGGATGTCCACCCCCGGCGCAGCGATGTCGGGCTTGAGGATGTAGGGGAGCGTGCTACTAGGTCCACGCGAGGAGAAGGCTGCCACAGAGGGGAGTTCTTCACGCCCACCTCGGTTTTTGATGGCGAGATGTTGGCCACCGGGTTGGACGTGGAGGACATGTAGTTGTAGAGCGAGAGGGCCTCGGTGTAGGTGATCATCGTCGCCGGGAGCACGTGCGGGTCGGCCACGATATCCTCGCCGTCCATCCGGTCGTTGGCGAGGATCATCGCGACACCGCCCGCGTCGAGAACAGTCTCCCCTTGGCCACCCGCGGGACCTCTCCGCTGCGGACGCACACCACGATCTTCCCCTTCACCTTGGCCGGGTCAAGCGTGCCAACCCCGCAGCCGGCCGCGTCGTAGCTGCTGACATCAGCGAGACCCGCGTGCCTGGCCTCGATCACCGGGTACAGCTGGTTGCCGTGCAGCGTGGACGACTCGAGGCTCATCCCCTTCATGCGCGCGCTGTTCCCCAGCGTGACGTCGTTCGGGAAGTCGCGGTCCACGGTGGATGCAGCGACGGTGGTGACCCAGGGCGCCGCATTGACCACGGTGTCGTCGTAGGGCCCGGAGTTGCCGGCGGAGCAGACGACCGCGGCGCCCCCGTGGACGGCGGCGTGGAGGGAGCCCAGCGTGACGGGTTCTTGCAGGAAGGTCGACGCGTCGGCGAGGGGCGCGTCCTGCCCGAAGGACACCGAGATCACGTCGGCGCCGTCGTTGATGGCGGCCTCGAATCCCGCGAGCACGTCGGCGGCGGCGCACTCGCCGGACCAACACACCTTGTACGCGGCGACGCGGGCCCCGGGGCGCCGCCCTTGGCAGTGCCGTTGGCGTAGCCGAAGAGGTTCGCGCGGGGGACGAAGCCGCCGCCGGCGGTGGAGAGGGTGTGCGTGCCGTGACCCTCCGTGTCACGGGTCCAGTTACCGTCCACCGCGGACGGGTTCGAACGAAGCATGTCCTCGTTGAAGAACTTGGCGCCGATCAGCTTCCTGCGATGCAACGGTTTAAATATAGATATATATAACTAGATAGAGGCATCCACAACAGGAACAAGGAACAATTGCAGAGGAGAAAAGAGTCCAGTGCTGCTTACTTGTTGCAGGGCACGCCGTACTTGGCGCTGTCCGGGCAGGATCCCTTCCAGCGCTTGGGCACCTCGCTCAAGCCTTCATCGGTGAAGCTCATTGACTCCGGCCACACACCTTCAAATTATTAAATCGAAATATTGATGCTCTCGAGGATCTCAATCGCCATGATCAAATATTCATTCTCTATTATTACCGCTGTCGAGATTGGCGATGATTACGTCCTGGCCGAACTTGCCGTGCTTCCAGATGGAGTCGGGGAGGACCTGCCCGTCCCTCTCCAGGTCCATGAAGTCCCATGACCGCGTCGTGTGCAGCTTCAGCATCTTGCTCTCCAGCACCGTCACCACGTCAGGGTGCTCTGGTCCACCATCAACACACCAACAATAATAATTCTTCGTTTCATTACTAATTTGGGGATCAGATCGAGAAAGCAATGTTGATAAATTGCAAGAGTTTTCATGGCCAAATGTTCAAACTTGTATATATAAATGTTCCTACTTGCAATTTGTTTGGCTACTTCCTCCTCGATGTGCGCAGCAAAGCCGTTGATGTTCTTGGTGTAGGAGTAGAATATCGACTTCTGCGCCACCTCCCTGCTGTTCATTCAACACGCATTTCTCAGGAAATAAAAAATTATGTTTAACTAAAATCTCAAGAAAGATAAAAGGCACAAGAATTCAGAAATGTATTTAACTCTGCAGTTGAAACGATGCTTTGTTACCTTCCAAGAACTGATCCCAGGAGCTCATGGTGAGACTCCGTCGCACTGGCGTGCTCCTTAGGCGACGCGTCCCGGCCGTAGGTATGTGCTCCGAGATAAACAATGTAAGACTGCACATTAGAAGTAGTCGCGATCAAGTATCGTAATTTATTTCCCATCATCATATTACTGCTCCTAAGGCCAAGAATTCTACAGACTTTTTTAGGTAAAGAAGGATCAGGCCGCCAATTAAGAACCAGTGAATTGACATCGAAACTGATCCACAACGAGGGCAGAACTGAGAGATTAAGCTTGCCTTCTTGTATGCCTGTGCGATGTGACACTCGGCCGCGCACAGGAGCAGGACGCCGGCAATGAGCAGCAGCCTCCTGCTCGTCATCTTTGCGTATCTCGCACACTCGTTTCCCCAAGATGTGAGTGTGGGATCTGCCGCTCTGATATAATAAGATTAGCGGATGATATTTTTGTGGCCGTCAGTCAGAATTTCGGGACTCTAAATTTGGCTTGCTTTTGACTGACAGCAATAGGCCGGATCACCAAGCGAACGTTTCAACACCGCACGACTGAGCTACCAACGGTAATACGCACATCTCGCTCCCCCCACCCCCCCCCCCCAATAGCAAATGATAGAAATACGATCCGTATAGCATTTATTTTACCTTGTTGTTTCTTTCTCATCAGTTCAAATATACTACTAGGTACCTATTAGATTTCGATAGTTTCTCTCAGTACTTGCTTTTTGGCCGACCGGCTTCGCTACGGAAGACGGTTGTAAGCCGACTGCTTGTGTATCTGCTGAGGGTCAAATTTTGAGCACAAACAAGCCGTTTGCCGAGTGTCTGAGTAGAGCCACTCGACAAAAATAAAACACACGGTGTAACTGTCCTTTGCCTAAGACGTGGCACTCGACAAATGGGCGTGCCGTCAGACCCGGCACCGTCCGTCAACTCGAGTTTGGCATGGCTCCACTCCAAAACTCTAGGGAAGAGCTGTCTAGAGCCAGCCAAACATCCGAACTCCAAAACTCCAAGGAGCAGCAACTCTACGTAGAGTTGGTGGAGCTGTAGTTCAATTTGGTGGAGTACCTCTTTTCCAGCTCCAGGGAGTATAGAGTTGTATGTCCTTATGGAGTTAGGATGAAATTACCCACCTTTGCCATTGATTACACAATCGAAACGTTTTCTTTTTTTTTCTTCTTCCGCACGAAGCCGGTCCCGTATCCGCATCTACTCCTATACGATGATCGTGTCCCCGCGTGTCTTCATGAGGCGGCCGTTGTCCCCGATCGCGCAGCCTGAGGACGTCGTCGTTCTCTTCTAGACGCCGCCCTTCAATCTCACGCCCGCACCGTCGAGCGCCCACCGATCCCGCGCGCTGCGCCCGCCGTGGCCTCGATCTCGCGCCCGCCACGGTCCAGCGCTCGCCTGGTGACGAGCCCGCCCCTGTCCAGCGCCCGCCTGGTGACGAGCCCGTCCCCACCTCCATCTCGCGCCCGCTCCGGTACAACGCCCGCCGATCCCCGGTCCTGCACCTGCCGTGGCCTCCAGGAGCCCGCCCATCTGCTCAGCACAAGGACGACTGCAGGCCGTGACCTGATCCCTGCACCAGCCGATGCATTCAGTACACGACACACCGATGCTAAGCTTCCGAGTCTGGTGAGCGGTGCCTGTCCACTAGACGTATTAGCAGGCATCGTTGTTTTTTCACGCCATGAAAAAATCACCTTAAGTTGCTAATTTATTAGAACAGGTGATGAGACGGCCAAGATGATGCGGGAGCGGTACCATTGATTTGCGCGTGTAATCCCGTGAAGCAATAATTTGTGGCGCTGGTATCTGCATTTTGAGTAATCCGTGATAAAGAAAGTAAGAAACAACTCTATTTGGTGCCGGGCAAGTCGCATGTCAATATTAATAAATGCAGATAATATTTAAATTATCCTCGACGATACACTCATATTATTCATGGGCAACAAAGTCTTTTCACCCTCCAAACCAACCTTTCTAGAGTTGGACACACCCTCGTTGCCAAACACCTTAAAAATTAGCTCCGGCTCCACAACAGAGCAGCTCCAGCGTGGAGTTTTGGAGCAGAGTTGCTCGAGGTGGAGCAGAGCCATGCCAAACAGGTCCTAAGAAGAGAGAATTAAAAACACACACAAAAAAGGAGAGAATTAAAAATGGTAAGATAAAAATATGTATTTCCATCGGTACTCCCGCTAGGATCAAGAAAAATGCATGTAAGAGAAAGGAATAAAATGTAACTAGTGGTGGGACTATGAGCATCTTCAACCATTCCCTAAATAAGGTTGCTAAATCGAAATTTAGGATGTGATTGGTAAAAACTTCAACCGTTCCCTAAATGAGGTTGCTAAATTTACCAATTCGCAACCTATAGCCTGAAGGTTGCAACATTTAGCCACCTAATTCTCACTCCCGAAAGAATATTTAAACTATTTAGGAATGATTATTGAGACCTGTTGGAGTGCATGTCTTCTTTTTACTCCCAATAAACGTAGCAACTCTCTACAACCAGTTTTTTAGGAGTAAAATTATTAGGAACTTGTTCATAGTGTTCTCGTTGCAATATTAATAAAGAAATTATAGTCGCCTTGGTTGGAGTCATTTACTTGAGTTGTGGTTCAACTATCTTATTGCTTCCGCGTTACTTTTATTTGTCGGTTTGTATATTGATTCAATTGTTGGTTATATGTGGAGTTTTAGTAGCATCCCTTGGATGTTTTTCCTTGGGGTGTTACAGTTGGTAATCAGAGCTTAGGTTATAGGTTATAGGCATAGTTTGTTGTTAAGAATTTGAGTCACTCTAAAATTTGACACACTTGCACTATAGAAGGGTAGTTGGTCTATTGTTGTTTTTTATTATGTTCACATGCCTTATTTGTTTGTACTATATGGATGTGTTGGTATTGATATTTGTATGTGGGCAGTAGATGAATCGTGGTCTCTAGGATCCAAGAAGTTGACCTAAATGATATACAGTTGGGCTGAGCGCAGGGCCCCCGCAACACTTTTGCCACCCAGCCACTGCACCGCCTGGCTGCTTGCTCAGCACTCGGGCAGAGCTGCTGCCTAGCGTGCCGGCAACCCGAGCAACCTACTCGGGTGAGCAAGGGGTGCCGCCCGATCTGCCTGACCACCTGGCCTGGGTTGCCACTCAACCAAAAGGCCGTCGAGGCCATAGGGAGGTTGTTTGACGGTCACTAAGTATTAAATATCTACCATGTAATGTCTCGGAAATAAAGGAGAACTAACATGAGCACCTCATATATTGTCTAAGAATAATGTAGTTCCACATGTCCTTGAATTTTATTTGTTGCAGGTGGAATTACCAATAAAGAGATTTGATCAATGGGAAAGTGGCAATTGGAGCACAATAGAAAATATCCAAATGCTGTCACATGGTCAAAGAGGCCCATAACCATAATCTATCAAGGCCAAACTCCATGGGAACACATACCACCGAGAATAGGAGGCCCAGAGGAAGGCACCAAGCAAGGCTTGGAGCCGGAGGCGCTAGGCCCAGGTCAGCCGACCTAGTGAAGATGCACTAGGCCCCCTAGTGGGTTTTGGTGATAAATGACAAAGAATTAAAAACTCTAATGTGGTTATTGAGTCATTGTGCAGGACAACAAATTGATAGTATCCATAATGTGAGAAAGTAAACCCCTCAATTAAAAAGTGATCAAGTACTCAAAAGCAAAAGGCCTCTTGTTTAGATTTATGGCTTCTTGAGTATAAGTGTGCCAAACTATTAAGATGGGTGAAACGATCTTACGTGCAGGGAAGAATGTGTTCTAGTTACCTTCAAACAACTTGGAACCAAAGTACCAAATATCCAAAGATAAAAAAGGCAACCTTTTCTTATCTTCTCCACACATGACGGAAGTTCCGTGCAGGGTCGACGGAAGTTGCGTCGGTTCCAGAGAGTTTGGCACGAAGTTCCAAACGTGACGGAAGTACCGTTCCCAGGGTGTGACATCCCATGTCACGATTAGGGCTAAGCAAGTGATTAGAACCCTAATGACATCACTAATCAGGCACTAATACTAATCACCCAAAAAGGAAAATAGGAAAAAGAAAATAAGAAAAATAAAAGAGAAAAGGAAAACCTAGCTAAAACCTAACCCTAATCCAACCCCTAAGAGAAGTGCAAAAATTATAAAAACACTACCCCCATATTTTTGCACCATTGCATTGCTCATGTAAAAAGGTGAATTTACAGTATTTTTACAAAATTTTTTGAACAAAGTTTTGAATGCCCAAAAATTCAAATTCAAATCTGAAATGCCTCTGTTTATGAATTTTATATGAATTTTTGGAAGCAAGTTTAGAACTTCAAACTATAAGATGAAAATTAAAGCACATCATCCTGGAGCTCCCCATATTTTTATTTTTATTTGTGGAGCACCAGAACTACGAATTTTACTCAAAGTTTCAAACCACAGATTCAAATTTTAAATTCGGAGATCGAGCTACGGGGACCGCCAAACAATGGCGGTTGTGCCCGCCGGTCCGCTGCCCCCGCGCCCGCTCCAGCGCATGTCTCCGCCCTGTCCCGTCGCCACGCAAGCCCGGCCCACCTCCCAACCGTCCCTGTACCCGCCAGCCAACAGGAACGGCCGGGAGTAATGGTGCCCCGCCCATGCCGCCGCCCGTTCCGCCTCCGCCCCCTTAGAAAAACGCTGCACGGGGGCCAAGGCCGCATCCCGAACCCCCTCAATCATTGCCCAGCTTCCCCTGCTCCTCCTCGCACCGCCAGCTCCCGCCCTCTTCCCCTGCAGACCGCGCGCCACCGGAAATTCGAGCCGCCGTCCGCCATGGCCGCCACGAGCATCCCCGCGTCACGCGCCGCCTAGGGAGGTAGGTTTCCCCTCCCGTCCGTGTCGGACCGTGCGCAAGAGGTGCTGCCACCTTCCCTCTAACTCCCCTGCCTTGGCACGCAGCACATCGCCGGAATTTTGGGGAGAGATTCCCACCGCCGCCGCCGGTCTCGCCACCTCCCCGTCGAGCACCCCTCTCCGGTCGTCGCCAACCTCGAGCAGCCCCACGCCGCGCTTCTCCACACTCAGGTGAAGCTCCCAGGCCCCGCCCCGCCTTCTCTTTGCCCCTGTGCCGCACGCGCCACGCCGCCGAAGTGCCACGGGCTCCGCCGCTCGCCGCGCCACCGCTCCGGCCGCCGTTGGGTCCCACCGTCCCCACCAACGTGCTTCTCGCGTCGCGCGCACCATTTTCCCCAAAGCTCGGAGCTTGAGCCGCAGCGTAGCGCCCCCGCGCCTGAGCTCGTCGGCGCCGGCCACCGTCCGCCGGAGCCCGCGCCGCCCCTTTTGAATTTGCCCTAGTGGCAATCTCGTAAATAGACCCGAACTTCATTCGAATTTGGAAAATTCATATCTCCCGTTTGAAATGTCCAAAAATTACAAACTAAAATGTTTTTGAAACTGCAAGACCTGTAATTTCATAAAAGTAACATGAGATGGCCAAATCTGGATGTTTTCATATTTTTACAAAAATGACAAAAGTCAATCCCTAAAAACTTAACTAAGTCATAACTTTAAAACTGTAGATCCAAAAATAATGCCACTTGGCCAAAACCTTCACCTAAGCATAGATGAATTTTTGGCACTGGAATATCTGCATTTCATTACATATGTTTCAAGTTATTGCATTTCTTGCATTCTCTGTATTTAATTTTTAATTAAATCCATGTAAATTATTTTTGCATGAAACTTGGTAATTAATTTCCTCCCAGTACCTTGCATATGTAGAAAATGTCATGTTAATTTTTGAGCATGTTAAATAATTATTCTTGCTAACCCTAGATTAATCTCATAAAAGGTTAATTTCAGCACATGTATAAATGGTTGTATGCATTTAAAAGTTACATCTTTGCATGTTCATGTAAACTTCACGTACCACGATGTCATTTAGCACTTCATGGTAGGAATTGTAAAAAGGTTTCATGTATTTCGTGCATGTAATAATTTTGGAATCGCATTCTTGTTTTAAAGTGCAATCGTCATCGCATGTGATGATAAACACTTAAGCCTAAATTTCATCAATTTGCATTTAGACTTTGCTAATCCTTAGTTTATGAACCTACATGAAACACAGCACTCATACCCATGTCTTAAGTCTTTGCTCATGTATTATTAGGATTATGCTTGTTCATGTAATTAATTTCCTTAAAGAGAACAAGTGTTATGTTCATGCTTACTAGGGTTTAATTAAACAAAGCTTTTGATTGACATATTCATATGCACCCTTACAAAAATAGCACATATGCATTACTCTCATCATCGGCCTTGTGTTCATATTATTTATGCCATTGCATTTCATCTTCTAGGTGACGACGCCGAATTGAACCCGCCGGAAGAGACGATTGCAACACTCAACGCTTGTGAGGCTAGTAATAACTTCGATCACTCTCAAGGCAAGCCCCGGTGCATTCCTATTATTTTGAAATGTCTTTCTTTATTACTCTATTAAGGATGATGAATGTGCATTTAAGTTTTAGGCGTTGATTGGAAATCCACGTGCATAAAATTCCTATATATCCTATGTCGCTTATGTGTCATATCCTCGTTAGAAATGCTATGCTATGTTTATGGAGTCGACGATAGATTGGGAATCTCACTTATGGCTTATGGTTAAATGTGAACATGATGAATTGGTTAAAATTGAGAACACCCCATTATGGCTCCGCGAACAAGTTTGAGTTGTGTACCACTTGCATACCTTTCTTATGGGGATTGGTAAACCTATGTAGCTTGTAAGTTGTAAAGTGAGCCGGATATCTCACCAACCCGGAGGTGATGTGTATGGCACGGTGGTTGCACGGGTTGAGGACCGTTGGAGAGTACACGGGTTAAGTCTTGGGCGCGTTGTTGAACGGTCGCAAGGGGACGTGTACTCGGGTCGGTGGCCCCGTGTTTTGCTTTATGATGAACTCGCGAACGGTGGCCATACGTGTTCTTAAATGATGCGTATGTCGTGCATTTGGGTCCTTCCTGCAGGATTAATAATTCGATAATTATCGCCGTTTCCTCTCGGTTAATGAGTACCACTTGATTCGAGCAGTTCGCAATGTGTAGTAATGGAAAGAGATTGAATAGCTTGCTGTTTTATACTTGATATAAATTTGTATTGCAAATTCTTGTATGGCTAGTATGCTCACTAAAGTTTCTTTTATGCAATAACCCTATTAATTTAGCTAAGTCATAAAATTGCCAACCTACTTAGCAAAGGTGCTATTTATGCAAAATGTCAAGTTAAACCGGTCAAGCCCCATGCATCTAGGAGTCGGTCTTAGATGGCCAATTTGACGTGTAAGACTTGCGGAGTATGCTAGATACTCGAGGCTTTGCCACTACATGTTTATTTACGAGGTTTCCCGCAAGCCAGGTATTGCGATTGTTGTGGTAAGGTTGTGTGGGATGGAGAAGAGCCCAAAGAGTGGACCATTGAATGGGTCCCTAGCTCTCCGACCCACGATGAGTGAGCCGTGGCCTAGGCCGGCATGGTTCATTTAAGTTATCTATGTATCGTCGTGTTATGTATTCGCTTCCGCATTTTATTTCGAACCAAAATCATGGTTATGTAAGACTTAAATTCGAACCTAATGTATCTTTTATTCGGAACTCTATTGTAATCAAGACTTAACTATGTAAACTTGAAATTCGTGGATGTTTGTTAATATGATGCTATGTTTGGTTGCTTCGTCAATCATCTCCCAATGCGATCCGTACCACACTTAACTATCTTTCGGGATAGGGGTGTGACACGGGGTTCTCCAGTTCAAATCTTACCCGACAGAAGTTCCGTGCGGGCTGACGGAAGTTCCGTCGGTTCCAGAGAGTTTGGGACGGAAGTCCCAACTCCGACGGAAGTTCCGTCCTGGATGCTTTCACCTTTGACCCAATGGGGTGACGGAAGTTCCGTCACCCACGGAAGTTTCGTCAAGTCCAATAATTGACCCAAGCAACGGCTCTTTGAGAGCCCACACTATATATAGCTTTGACCTACCCCGTGAGCAAAAGTGTCTGGTGCTTTTAGAACTCTCATATCTTGCTCAAGCTCTCTCTCTCTCACTCCTCTCCATTCCTCTCGAGATCCAAAGTCATTGGAGAGAGCTCCCATCTTGATTCCAAGCTTGATAGCATCAACCCAACCTAGAGCACATCTTCCCTTAGCAACTAATCTCGTTCTTCACTTGTTACTCTTAGAGATTTGTTCTCCTAGATTGGCTAGGTGTCACCCTAGAGCTCCCAAGCTTGTGGTGAGCCTCGGAAAGTTTGTGAAGGTTGTGATTCGCCTCCGCAAGGAAAAGAATCCAAGGAAGAAGAAGAAAACCGAGTTTGACCTTTGTGGTCACTTGGGAGGATTGGGGTTGAAAGAAACCCGGCTCTTTGTGAGCTCCTCAACGGAGATGTAGGAACCTCTTTGTGAGGGGTCCGAACTTCGCTGAAAAATCCCCGTGCCTCTCTTGTTCGTTTTTGTTGTGTGCTTGTTTGTTCACCTCTCGGGTGTGTTATCGCCCGATCTACTTGTGTGTTGCGTGTCTACTAAATTCCTGCAGGTACAACACTCTCAAGGCAAAAAGGGACGTTTCCATTCAAGCGGAATCGTGAGATTTTCTCTCTTGTGTCAATCCCTAGGTTTTCCTCTCACTACCCCGATGGAAGTTCCGTCGGTGGTGAATTTGATCAATTTGTTTTAAGTGTTGTAATTTTTAGGTTTTTATTTAGATTGCCTATTCACCCCCCCCTCTAGGCAACTTTCAATTGGTATCGGAGCGGGTCTTCTCGAGAAGAGCTTAACCGCTTGAGAAGAAAAGATGTCGGGGAACATGTCGAGGTGGACAATGATCCCACTAAGAAAGGAGACACCGATGGAGAATTAAATCCTTTTGCCAAGGATGGCACTAGTGGTGGGAAGTTGGACACAAGGTACAACTTCAACTATAATGATGTGGCAAATGTGAATAGTGGTGGTAGTGGACGACTACCTTGGTTTGATGGAAAAGATTTTAGTTGGTACAAGCATAAGATGAAGATGTACCTACTGTCAATTGGTCCGCCCGTGTGGGAAGTGGTTGAGAAAGGATATGTGATTGAAGATGAGGAGAGACACACGGTTATGGACAACATCAACATTCATCGCAATGCGCAAGCCGTGTCGGCAATGCTCTTGTCATTGAGTGCTAAAGAGTACTCTAAGGTGTCCCGACTCGAGAATGCCAAAGCTGTATGGGACAAGCTAATTGCGGTTCATGAGGGAGTCGATGTGGTGAAGAAATCAAGAATGCAAGTGTTGAAAAATCAATTCAACTTCTTTGTGACGAAGAAAGGTGAAGACCCCTAACAAACACATGATAGGCTCTTGGAAATTGTGAATGAGCGAAGGTCACTTGGAGATGACGTGAGCGAACAAGAAGTGAATCTCAAGCTTCTAATGTCACTAAGAGTGTGAAACTCCACTCTTTGCACCATCATTGAAAAAAAGGAAGGATTTGATAGATTCTCCACGGATGAAGTAATTGGGAGAATTCTTCCTCACAAAAGCCGTGATGATGAAGGAAAGAGAGTAAGTGTGCTAATTGGAGATGAGAGCACAAGCAAGCAAGATGTGGCACTCAAGCTTAAAAATAAAGAAGTTGTAGAAGTAGACCAAATTGAGATTGAAGAAGACAATGAAGAGCTTGCTTTGTTTGTGAAGAAGTTTGGCAAGTTCATGATCAACAACGAGTTTACCAAGAAGAGCTTTGATAAAACAAGGGGCAAGAAGATCAACAAGAAAGTACTACCATTGTCATGACCCGGGGCACCTCATTGTGGAGTGCCCTCAACTCAATGGAAAGGAAGGGAAGAAGGAGAAGTTCATCAAAAAGAAGAACTTCAAGAAACCATTCAAGGGTCAAGCTCATATTGGCCAACAATATGTCTCCGATGATGATGATGATGATGATGATGAAGAAGAAGAAGGAGGGATCGCCAATCTTGCCTATGGCCTAACACCGGCCAAATCATCACTCTTCAACAACCTCACCGACGATGAGGATGACAACCCCAAATGCTTCATGGCCAAAGAAAACAAGGTACAAACTAAACCTCTTGGCAATTCTTCTAACCATGATAACGAGGAGGAGCTAGTTCCCTCCTTGCAAGATATGGTGAAAATGTTAGGGATAATGCAAGAGAAGGTTGAAGAGAGCGAAGAGATGGTGGACAAGCAAGAAAACATGCTTATCAAGAAGCTTGATGAGATTAAGGAGTTGAAAGCTCTCCTTGAGCAAGAAAGAAAGAAGAACGAGGAGTTGACTCTATGCCTTACAAAGGTAAATAAGTCAAATGCTAAACTTGAAGATATCAACCTCTCACTCCAAACAAAGTGTGAATCTCTTGAAGAGAATCACAAGTTGTTGGAAGGAGAGATTGAAGTCATCAAGAGTAGCACGTTGACTTACAAAAGCAAGGTCGAGTCAATACAATCTTCGTCAAGCAAAGAATGTGCAAGATGTAAAGGTGTTGACATTGACAACATTGCCACCGATAAGATGACAATCAAGGATCTCACTAACAAGGTCATGAATCTTGAGAGAGCGGCTCAAATTGAGCTAGCTAAGAAAATTGTTAGTGAGGAAAGAAAGTTCAATGGCAACAAAGGCATTGGGTTCAAGGAGCAACCCAGGAAGAAATACAACAACAAGAGCAACAATATGAATCAACAAAAGCAAGTTGCTCAAGTTAAGCACATGAAGAAGGCCAAGACAACACAAGAGCTCAAAAAGTAGAGCTCACCCGTATCCTTCTATGTGTATGATCATGCAACATATGAACTAACCCATGGTGCTCATGGGAGAGTAGTTGCAAGATTTGTTGGGCCACACTATGCAAGATGGAATCCTTGTGTGTGGGTGCCTAAAAGTGTTGTTTCTAAAGTTAAGGGACCCAAGCAAGTTTGGGTGCCTAAATCTTGTGCTTAATTGTGTGTAGGGATACTCCTCGGGTGGTTCAATCTGGGTGCTCGACACCGGGTGCTCAAATCATATGACCGGGGAGAAGAAGATGTTCTCCACACTTGACAAAAACAATCTACCAAGTGGGATCATATCTTTTAGAAATGATCAACAAGGAAAGGTAATCGGTCGTGGTGGAAATCAAATCACCCATGATCTTTCAATTAGTAATGTGTTTCTTGTGAAAGGTTTAGGGTACAATTTGATGTCCATATCACAACTTTGTGGAATGGGCTTTGATTGTCTCTTTACCGATGAAGGCGTGACCGTCTTTAAAAAAGTGGATTCCTTAATTGCATTCAAATGGTACTTAGAGGATAAGATCTATCTTGTTGATTTCACCAACAAAGAGGGTCCAAATCTAAGTGCTTTGATAGCAAAAACCACTTTGGGTTGGTTATGGCATCGCCGACTAGCTCATGTTGGGATGAGGAATCTTCACAAGCTTCTAAAGGGTGGCCACGTCGTTGGACTAAAGGATGTTGCTTTTGAGAAGGACAAAGTGTGTAGCGCATGTCAAGCCGGAAAGCAAGTTGGAGCCAACCATCCATCCAAGACGATGATGACGACGACAAGACCATTGGAACTGCTTCACATGGACCCCTTCGGACCGGTCACATACCTAAGCATTGGCGGTAACAATTATGGCCTTGTCATTGTTGATGATTATTCCCGTTTTACTTGGGTATTCTTTTTGAAGGATAAAAGTGAGACACAAGGTGTTCTAAAAAGCTTCTTGAGAAGAGCACAAAATGAATATGATGTAAAGATCAAGAAGATTAGAAGTGACAACGGCACCGAGTTCAAGAACACACAAGTTGAGGAGTACTTGGATGAAGAAGGTATCAAGCATGAGTTCTCGGCGCCATGCACTCCACAATAAAATGGTGTAGCCGTAAGAAAGAACCGTACACTCATTGAGATGGCAAGAACGATGCTCGATGAATACAAGACTCCCGACACCTTTTGGGCCGAAGCCATCAACACCGCTTGCCATGCAACCAATCGGTTGTATCTTCACAAGATATTGAAAAAGACACCTTATGAGCTTCTCACCGGTAAAGTTCCTAACGTGTCGTATTTCCGTGTCTTTGGGAGCAAGTGCTTTATTCTTAACAAGAAGCCAAGGTCTTCCAAGTTTGCTCCAAAGACCAATGAAGGCTTCTTACTTGGGTACGGATCAAATGTGTATGCATACCGGGTCTTCAACAAAGCCACCGGCATTGTTGAGATCACGCGTGATGTAACGTTTGATGAATCTAACGGCTCTCAAGTAGAGCAAGTTAATCCAAGTGATGTAGGTGATGAAGCTCCTTGTGAAGCAATAAGGAACATAGCAATTGATGAAATAAGACCACAAGATTCATCTCAAGTGCAATGTGATCCATCTTCTCCGAGTCAAGATCAAGATCCTCCACAAGATCCACAAAATGAACAAAATCAAGGTAGTGGCCAAGATCGTGGTGATGACCAAGATCAAGGCAACAACCAAGATCAAGAACAAGATGGTGGAGGTGATGACCAACAAGAAGAACCACAAGAAGAAGATGAAGATGCACTTAGGCCCCAACAACCCCGAGTACGCCAAAGCATACAAAAATATCATCCCGTTGATAATATTCTTCGTGACATTCAAAAAGGGGTAACCACTAGATCTCGAGTCGCTACCTTTTGCCATCATTACTCATTTGTTTCCTCTTTGGAACCTCTTAAGGTGGAACAAGCATTGCAAGACTCGGATTGGGTGGTGGCCATGCAAGAAGAGTTGAACAACTTTGAAAGAAACAAAGTGTGGTCATTGGTGGAAAGGCCCAAGCAAAACGTTGTGGGAACCAAATGGGTGTTCCGCAACAAGCAAGATGAACACGGTGTGGTGGTGAGGAACAAAGCAAGACTTGTTGCAAAAGGCTACTCACAAGTTGAAGGTCTGGATTTTGGGGAAACATATGAACCAGTAGCAAGGTTTGAGTCAATTCGCATATTGCTCGCCTATGCTACGCATCATGGTTTCAAGTTATATCAAATGGATGTGAAGAGTGCATTCCTCAACGGTCCAATACAAGAAGAAGTGTATGTGCAGCAACCACCGGGTTTTGAAGATCCCAAGAAACCTCACCACGTGTACAAGCTTCACAAAGCTCTCTACGGGCTCAAGCAAGCACCAAGAGCTTGGTATGAACACCTCAAGGGACACCTCATCGACAAGGGTTTCATATAATGGGCAAGGCCGATCCTACCCTCTTCACTAGAAAAGTTGAGAGTGATTTATTTGTGTGCCAAATATATGTCGATGACATAATATTTGGTTCTACTAACCAATCTTTCCGTGATGAGTTTGCCAAGATTATGACTAGGAAATTTGAGATGTCAATGATGGGGGAGTTGAAGTTCTTTCTAGGCTTTCAAGTCAAGCAACTAGAAGAAGGAGCTTTCATAAGTCAAACCAAGTACACCTAAGACATTCTCAAGAAATTTGATATGAACAAGTCAAAGCCAAGCAAGACTCCAATGAAGACAAATGGTCATCTAGGATTGGATGTGAATGGAAAGGCAATCGACCAAAAGGTATATCGCTCCATGATTGGCTCTTTGCTTTATCTTTGTGCATCTAGGCCCGATATCATGCTTAGCATGTGCATGTGTGCAAGATTTCAAGCCGCTCCAAAAGAGAGCCACTTAGTGGCCGTTAAAAGAATCTTGAGATATTTGATTCACACTCCAAACATAGGGTTGTGGTATCCTAAGGGCGCCAAATTCAAGTTAGTTGGCTACTCCGATGCCGACTACGCCGCATGTAAGATAGATAGAAAGAGCACTTCCGGGACTTGTCAATTCTTGGGTAGGTCCCTCATGTCATGGTCATCCAAGAAACAAAATTACGTTGCCATTTCCACGACTCGAAGTGGAGTATGTTGCAGCCGGTAGTTGTTGTGCACAACTCTTACTGGATGCGACAAACTCTAAAGGACTTTGGATACTCTTTGATCAAAGTTCCCCTCCTATGTGACAATGAGAGTGCCATCATGATTGCATACAACCCAGTTGGTCACAATAGGACTAAGCATATAGATATCCGGCACCACTTCTTGAGAGATCATTCAATCAAAGGGGACATTCGAGATTAGTTATGTGAGAACCGATAGACAACTAGCCGATATCTTCACCAATTCATTAGATGAGAAGAGATTTTGTGAGCTTAGGAGTGAACTTAATATACTTGATTCTTCTAATGTGGAATGAATTCTTGCGCATCTTGGTGATATTGATTGTTATTGTTACTTTCTCAAAAACTATTTGCAAAAATATTGCTTGTTTTTCGTATTGAAAATATTTGAGGTTGATCTCTTGATCATGTTGCTCATCTTGTGGATATTGTTTCATATGGTTGATTGCTGGTTATCCACAAGTGAAAGCAACCCCAAGTTCCAACCTAGGATTCCAGAGTCAAAATTCACACAAAATCATTCATCTCCGTTTCCCTCCGAATTGGCTGAATCAGGACAGGACGGAACTTCCGTTCCTTGACGGAACTTCCGTGCAAAACTCTCTGGTTTTGACGGTACTTCCGTCAGGAGACGGAACTTCCGTCATCTGCGGGTTCAAAGGGGGCCCAACCCCTTTCTTTCCTTCTTCTTCCTCATAACTCTTCACATTTTCTCTCTCCTCCCAAACCCTAGCTCGTGAGGTCCCGTGGCGATCTAGCTTTTCAACCAAGGAAAAGCTCAAGTAATCCGTGGGAAAGCTTCTCCACCCCACGGCACTTCCGTTCCTCAACTTCTTCCGTTGATTCACGCCCTTCTTCGCGTGGATTTGGTATGGATCTTGAAACTTCTCTTTTTTCAAATCTTGGTCAATGCTAGCAGCTTGTTGGTCTATCTTGAGTAGAATAGGGTCTAGTACTTTAGGGTGCTCAAGTCTTGTCAAGCTCTAGTAGATAGGATAGATTTTGCATCATTTTGGCCAACTCCATGCGCGAAATCCTGCCAGGACGGAAGTTCCGTCATCCCCGACGGAAGTTCCGTCCCGACAAAACTTTGCACACGAAGTTGTCCTTATTGACGCACAACCTATACTATTCGACCAATTCCTTATCGATATCTTGTTTCTTATCGGAATATGCCTCATATCAAGTACGCAGGCAAGAAGAGCAGCGGGCCAACCATTCGGGAACCAAGAAATGATGATGAAATTGAAGAAGAAGTTCAATCTTCGGAAAGTGAGGAGGATGTGCCATCTCGCTCACAGCTCAAGAGGAAACGGGTGATCAAGCGTACTCCGCATCCCGACACAAGAGACAAGGGCAAGGGCATTGCTAGTGAACAATCGGGGGCAGGTGACATAGGTGGTGAGATTACCGGAGTTCGTGTGAGAGCCCATGTGTATATTGGAGCTTACAGCAGGTGTGATATGAGGAGGCTCCCTCATGTGCTTGATGAGCCGAGAAAGAAGGATCCGCACAGTGTGCGGGAGAGAGGAGCATCGGATCCGAGGTTCCATCTCGTGGGGCCAACAGGACTACTACCATACATTCTTCATTGACATGAAGAAAAAGTCCCACAGGCTGCATGTGCATCAATGGATTGATTGGAAGTATATGGAGGACAAGAATGATGCTATCTTTGATCAAGTGATCGATGTGTGTAGAGCTCGTGGAGTATATGACCTCATGGCTTTTCGCCATGATTGGAATGAAGAAATTATATGTCGGTTCTACGCCACCCTCTACATCGACACCAACCGTCACAAGATCTTGTGGATGACTCAAGGGCAGCAGTATGAGTGCAGTTGGAGAATGTTTGCATCTTATTTCCAGTTGCCGGCGTCCGACGGAGATGATGACCATGAGAGCCTTATCAATGAGCAGTATCTACCCGAGAAGGAATTGGCATTCATGTATGAGGATGGCCCGTGCGTCTATGGACAGATCAAGGGACTCTTGCCCTACTATTTCTACCTCAACAGGATTCTTCGACATACCATAGTACCAAAGGATGGATATAATGATCAGATTGCTGCATGGTCAAGAAATGTGCTAGCACGGTTTGCTCCCGACGCCACTCCTTTTTGTTGCATGGGATTCATCTTTGAGGAGATCAGCCGGCGTAGTGTCAACACTAGGATGACTCTACCCTATGCTCCATGGATCATGGCTATGATTGAGGGAGTCACAAAGCTGAGTTTTGAAAAGGAATGCAAGCATCGTCCCCTGCAACTCAAGCTCAAGGGTGGAGCAAAGAAGAAGCGCAGCGCTCCTCCAGCTCCACCTCCAGTTGGTGCTTCTAGCAATGCAGCTCCTCACCGGACCGGCTCTCCCACTTCTCGCATCATGGGAGCACTCAAGTCCATCTTCACGGTGTGCACCGACAATGCCGTTGAGACCTACAAGAACAGGCAGCGCACCAAGAAGAATGCTAGGAGGATGAAGAACTTCATGAGGTCACAGGGTGCAGGTGTCTCTCCTCCAGGATCCGAGGAAGAGGAGGTTGCACCTCCTCCCGTCTATCGCTGGCAGCCCGAGGACTATGCTGAGTACTTTGGTGGTGACGGTGGTCAAATCTCCCATGCAGCCCATGAAGAAGATGAAGAAGAAGAATAAGAGGACTTTGGAGGCCAGGAGGACGACGAGTGACTCTCTATCTTACTCTCCTTCCTTTCTTCCTTTTTGGTGCCTTGATGCCAAAGGGGAGAGAGTGAGAAAAGGGATCACTATTATGTTTATTATTATGTTCTTTATCTATCTTGGTTGTTGGAACTTATGGGAACTTTATGTATGGAACTATGTGAGTGTTGCTCTATTGTAATAGGGCTAGTTTCTAATTCCTTGCAAACTATGTGCTTGAACGATGGACGATGGATGTTTAATGCTTTAATGTGTGGTTTATATATCATTGATATCTCGTGGCTTGCTTTATGTGGTGTGAGACTATTTGCGTTTGTGCTGTTTTTTTCTTTCCTCACACGTAATCATGTCACTTGTGCACTTTGTTTTTAGGCACCCCACAAGCACAAAATATAGGGGGAGCTCTCTCACATGTTTGTGTGACCCATGCATCTCTTTAGGGGAGCTCCGCTATATTTTGTTCGTTTTGTTCTTTCATTATTTGATCTCCCTCATCCCTTTTTAATTATTTGTCATCAATCACCAAAAAGGGGGAGATTGAAGATGCACTAGGCCCCCTAGTGGTTTTGGTGGTAAATGACAAGAATTAAAAACTCTAATGTGGTTATTGAGTCATTGTGCAGGACAACAAATTGATAGTCTCCACAATGTGAGAAAGTAAACCCCTCAATTAAAAAGTGATCAAGTACTCAAAAGCAAAAGGACTCTTGTTTAGATTTATAGCTTCTTGAGTATAGGTGTGCCAAACTATTCAGATGGGTGAAACGATCTTACGTGCAGGGAAGAATGTGCTCTAGTTACCTTCAAACAACTTGGAACCAAAGTACCAAATATCCAAAGATCAAAAAGCCAACCTTTTCTTATCTTCTCCACTCATGACGGAAGTTCCGTCCGGGCGACGGAAGTTCCGTCGGTTCCGGAGAGTTTGGCACGGAAGTGTCAAACGTGACGGAAGTACCGTTCCCGTGGTTCTCCAGTTCAAATCTTACCCGACGGAAGTTCCGTCCGGGCTGGCGGAAGTTCCGTCGGTTCCAGAGAGTTTGGGACGGAAGTCCCAACTCCGACGGAAGTTCCGTCTTGGATGCTTTCGCCTTTGACCCAATGGGGTCACCCACGGAAGTTCCGTCAAGTCCAATAATTGACCCAAGCAACGACTCTTTAAGAGCCCACACTATATATAGCTTTGACCTGCCCCGTGAGCAAAAGTGTTGGTGCTTTTACAACTCTCGGATCTTGCTCAAGCTCTCTCTCTCACTCCTCTCCATTCCTCTTGAGATTCAAAGCCATTGGAGAGAGCTCCCATCTTGATTCCAAGCTTGATAGCATCAACCCAACCTAGAGCACATCTTCCCTTAGCAACTAATCTCGTTCTTCACTTGTTACTTTTGGAGATTCGTTCTCCTAGATTGGCTAGGTGTCACTCTAGAGCTCCCAAGCTTGTGGTGAGCCTCGGAAAGTTTGTGAAGGTTGTGATTCGCCTCCGTAAGGAAAAGAATCCAAGGAAGAAGAAGAAAACCGAGTTTGACCTTTGTGGTCACTTGGGAGGATTAGGGTTGAAAGAAACCCGGCTCTTTGTGAGCTCCTCAACGGAGACGTAGGAACCTCTTTGTGAGGGGTCCGAACTTCGCTGAAAAATCCCCGTGCCTCTCTTGTTCGTTTTTGTTGTGTGCTTGTTTGTTCACCTCTCGGGTGTGTTATCGCCCGATCTACTTGTGTGTTGCGTGTCTACTAAATTCCTACAGGTACAACGCTCTCAAGGCAAAAAGGGAGGTTTCCATTCAAGCGGAATCGTGAGATTTCCTCTCTTGTGTCAATCCCTAGGTTTTCCTCTCACTAGCGAATTTGATCAATTTGTTTTAAGTGTTGTAATTTTTAGGTTTTTTATTTAGATTGCCTATTCACCACCCCTCCCCCTCTAGACAACTTTCACCTAGCCAGGTCATTCGACGTAGGGGAACCGCCTCTAGTGCCCATCTTTGGCGGGAAGGCTCTCATCGCCTTACTCCACCACCTTTCGTTGGTGCCCACTCATTCCCGCGCCTAGAACCGCATCGAACCTCCTTTGGACCCTATAAAAGGATGGGTACCCTCTCCTATTGTAACACACATCACACACAACATCGATTCGCCCCATTCCACCATTAGTAGTCCAGGGCTGAGAGATTAGGCTTAGAGTAGCCCTCTATAAGTTCACAAGTCCTATTGGAAGAGCCTTCTATTCCTACGCTCTTGTAATATTTTGCTCTAATACAATGTATTTATCTTTCTACTATGAGTGTTTTGTTCTTAATGTTCATAAGATGTTCTTATGTTCATGAAAGTATCCTTACTATTGCTTAATTATATGCATGTTATGGTTGATTGTAACGCTCCAAATATTTTTTAATGACACCTTAAGTCATTTTAGTCTTAATTCCTGGGTTAGTGGGCTAAATTAGCATTAAACTTGGGCTTAATTAAGTCCATTTCCTAGTAGAGAAGGAAGGGGCAGAACCCACGTAATTTTTCCTGGCGTCTCTCCTTGGTGTTCGTGAGGAGGCGGCGGCGTTCTGCTGTTCACACGTTTCCCGTGGCTAGGGCACCGATCCTGTTTGGTGAATTGCTCTTCCAATTCAGGGTTGGTGCAGAAAACGACCTGCTGGTGGTGCTTACTTCCCTGTCCGCCATCCCTTGTTGGCTGTAGATCACCATCGAATGGGGACAAGGAGGCAGGGGTGGCAGTCCAGAGCTCTGTTAGAAGATATCGGTGCTAGATCAGTCTGGCCATTAGGGTCTTAATCGCTTTCAAACGGTCCTTGAGAACTGTTTTTTTTTGGAGTCTGTTGCTTGACTGCAGTTTTACGGGATCTTAGAGTTCCAATATAAAAAATTTTAGAATACGATTATCGTAGATTATTTATTTATCTTTCCAACAAATATTTAAACACAATTTTTGATGTAAGACATCAGGAGTTATGCTTCTCTGAACTTCACTGTGGAAATTATAGTCTTCCGTCAGTTGCAGTTTTGAGAGTCAGTGTGGAATGGCTGATTAAGGTATCCTAGAGGCCGAATCTGTGTTTTGGGTTATGGAGGATTTTCTAGTAAACTTGATAAACTTTCCATGGAGTATTTAACCACTATTTTTGGAGTATTATTCAACGAGACATGAATTTTTGAAGTTGACTGTCCTGCAGTATGATGACAGATTACAGTGGTGCTTTCTAGACTATTTCCCGTCTAGTAGAGGTTACTATTAAATTCTGAGTTGAATAACAAAGTTGTAGATTGGTTTCTCCTGATGCTATTAGTATTATCATTTATCCTCGTTCCTGTTGTATAAAAATAGTTATGAAAATGTAAAGCTCGTTGAGGGCACGAAGGGGTGGGGAATGCATACTGGAAAGGTCGCAGCGGTTGGAGACGACGCCGTGGAGTCGTGGAGGTTGGGGACGATGCCGACGAGGTCCACGAGAACAGTCGTCCTCTCCCACTTGGCCCGCCTTGCTTACAACTGTCGACGACGGCTAGGGTTAGGATTAAACAAACCCTAGCGCCGACGATGGGTCCACGACGCCGCAGCAGCAGAAGAGACAGGGCCTCCTCTCGCCTCCGCTAGCCAGCCGCACCGGATCGCCGGAATCGCCTCCGCTCTCAGCCGCGCGTCGCGTGGGAGATTGGAGACGAAAATGATCGACCGGTGGGGCCAAGCCAGGTTTGAGTGCTTTTATATGAGGGCGGCGGGTTATGGGTGGGTTGCGGGTTGCGCCCAAACGGGGCTGCGGACCCCGTAACGTGGGGGTTGAGTCGGTGTCGCATCAGGTTGGTTGAGCCGGACCAGTTTGGGTTGGTTTGCCTGGTTGGGTTAGGTCCAGGGTGTAGAATAAGCTACTACACAGGAAAAGTCTATTTTACTCCTCTCGAACAATCCACTATGTCCAAATTACACCCCAAAGAAAACCTTAACTCACTTTACTCCTCAAACAATTTAAGTTAGCTTAATTTACTCTCTTATGTAATTTCTCCTTTTTGTTTCTCTTTGTTCCAGCTAAGTTTGATGCTCAAATTTTGCACAAGGATAGTTCTCATTGAACCTTACGTTAATAAAATATAATATATATTTTAAACATATTTTTATAGTTTAATAGCATAGAATATCATCTTAATTATATATATTGAGGGGAGTTTCTAAATGATGGAATAATTGCCGTAAGATTAGTACCAATGGGTGTTCTTAACGTTTTTCTTTTTTGATAAAGATTGGTGTTCTTAACGATGGTCTCTTGATTGCTCGGTGGATGTCAGTTTCACGTAGAGAGAAGAGAGCAAGTGCTACTCTTAATTACTTGGTGGGCATTATAAAGTTGAAAATCGGAGGCAAAATCACAATTGGAGTGGTGAGTTAGAACAAGGGGTAGAAACACAATAGCCCAATTTGATTTAGCAATTTATGGTAAATAAGTATGCCATAGATTAGTGGATCTATTGTAGTACAGCCAAATATTTTTTTAGAAAAAGTAAAATGAACAAACAGAGTAGTTCAAGCTATTAAAACTCTATCCATTAAATCATCTTTACATTGTCTAATATTGTTATAAAAATAAAAAATGGACCATTCTCCATTGATTGATTTCATGAATATTATTTATTTTGTTAAGCCAAAACTGCTATTTCAGTATTGTAAGAACTTACAAAAAAATAGATACAGGAATAGATATTATATGAGGCTACAACATAGTCCCAACACATGTTGACAGGACAGACTGAAGGGTATAGAGTCTAAAATCTTGAGCAGGTATAGGGATACAAATTTTAACAGCTGTCCTTGCTGAGTTGCTGCTTTTTCACTTAGTGGTTCAGGCAAAAACGACCGCTGGCTAATTCATTCTCGACCCGAATTGGAGAAGGAATTTTGCTCACCTGGTGCAAAACAAGAGAAAAAACGTGAATATAGCACCAATATGTTTACCACCAACAGAACAACCAGGCTTGGTTTAAACAAGAAAAATAAAATGGCTTGATATGCTATATTAGTTCCTCAAAACATATCCATGGAAGCGATATTTCATGGCTCTTTACAATAGACAATAAGGTAGTTTCTTAAAAGATTCCAGCAATGGGATTTCGAGAATCACAAAATTAATTTAACCGAGAAAAGTGTAATAATATTTTCATCTCCGCTAATTAATCTTTCTTATAGCCAATGTAGTAAAACGTACACATTATAAAGAGTATACCTCAGCCACCGATATGTATCATAGGTCTATTTGCTGTTTTCGCAATATCAAACATCCCAGCATGTTTCGCTTTTTTCCTTTTAACCTGAACAAAGCGGGTTATTTATTAGAAAGCAAGCAAAACAACAGTAAGCTCTAGTCATTTGTTAAAGTAGAAGAAGTATCATAAAAAGGTACTACAAAACCCAAAAAGGATACTTACAACATTAGTGGCATACGAGTTTATAGCTTTCAACATGTCTTATGAAAAGGTGCATACAAGCGAGAGGAATTATAACTTATAGTAAAGAAGAGCTAAAATTAAGCAAGACATGTTCATGTCCAAAAAAGTATAGGAAATCAGGAAACAATCTTTCATACAAAGATAACCTAAGGAGCTTGTGCACATACCGCAGCACCAATTATCTCCGTTAGTCCAGCGTCATCAACACCAGCACGGATGGGTTCTCTCAAACTCACCTGACAAATCAGGACACAGATTCAGTTGTTTCTGTATTGTATGGCACATCTATTTCTCCTCTGATCTTGTGCAATGTAACATTGAAAGGGAATATACTGGAGGGGTGATTTAACCTCTTTTGAAAAAATAGAACTAACAAGATGGTTTCACTAATTACGGGAACTGAATCCTGAAAATGCTACTACTACCCAAGAACTTTCTCCTTATCCTGCATTAAAAAAATGAAATTTGTCTAGAAAGGAAAGCAAGATGTTTCCTATTTATTCAACAAAATAAAAGTTTTGAGATTATGTTACAAATAACTGTAGCGCTTGATAAAACACAAAGCAAAAGTTATCATTGCTTAAAGGTGAACAGTAGCAATGAAATGTTGATCTCCAAAAGTTGTAACGATGCTAATTTCTGAGCACTTTTGTGTTGATGGAATGTGAAATTTGAAATGTGTTTTGCATTTTTATTTGACAATTCAATTTTCATTTACGTAACATCCACAAACATCAGAAAAGCCAACTATCACAACTGAGTGAAAACAGGTGGCAATAATACTAAACTTGGCACAGCACAATAACCACCACTGTTTCAGGTAAGGCAACATGGTCATGAACTATTGGGTATAGCAAAAATATGATTAACATAGACTACCCCAACTTTCTTGGGACTAAAGGTTTTGGTGTCGTTGCAAGAAACTGTTTTGTAAATTTCTCCAAAATCCATGTTCATAAAGAAAACATAAACAGAAGCTTTAACCATGGAAGAAGTTCAGAATACCTCAGAGGGACCAAATAAGCACACCTTGAAGTTTCCATCAGCCAGTAACCGCAGTCTATTGCATCCAGCACAAAAGTGCTCTGTCATTGATGTAATAAATGAAATTGTCCCAATATGTCCCTCAATACTGAAATTCTTTGCAGTTTCTGTAGGGTGGTCTTGAAGTCTCTCTACACCTTTAAAGTTTTGCCGCTGATTCAAATGGGTCATATCGCATAAGAAATTACTAGTAGCTTACATAATAAAATAGAATTAAAAAACTAATCGATTATGAGGCAATAGCTAGATGCTGAAGGAAGAACATAATAGTGCACTTCTAAGAGGTGTACCTTACCACTTTGTCCAACATCTCTGCATACGGAACTAACTTCTTCACATTCCATACATTACCATCAAATGGCATAAACTCAATAAATCTAACATTGATGGGCTTGTGTCTGGTCAATTCAACAAAATTGCAGATTTCATCATCATTCATACCTCGCATGATGACACAGTTGACCTGGGTATAAAATAGGGAAAACGAAGTGAAATCAGTAAAAGTAAACTACTATGAGTTGGATTCTGTGAAAGAAAACATTTAACGCAGAAAGCCAGCATGTTTTCTGGAAGGCAAAAGGTTGAATACCTTTATAGGATTATATCCGAGTTCTATGGCAGCATCTATTGATTCCATGACCTTTGAGTGGCCTTTACGCCTTGTCATGAATTCAAATTTTGCAGGTACCAAAGTATCCAAACTTATATTTAACGCATTGAGACCACATTCTTTTAGTTTCGGGAGCTTCTTAGAAAGAACGATGCCGTTTGTGGTCATTGCAAGAGTTTTCAGTCCCTTCAAACGAGAAAGATGTAAACAAATATCTTCTATGTCTTTTCTTACAGTGGGCTCTCCACCAGTTAATCTGATCTTATCCACACCAGAGGTAACAAAAAGGTTAGCGATTCTAATAAGTTCATCATGTGACAGAAGATCTGACTTTGGTGTTAGTTGGACCCCTTCAGCAGGCATACAATATTTGCACCTCAGATTACATCGCTCAGTCAAGGAGATTCTCAAGTAATTATGAAACCTCCCAAATGAATCAACAAGCATTTCTGATGATGACGGTATTTCTCTTGATGACTCATCTGGAGTGGTGGTGCAGGATGTTGCATACATATTTAAGCACCTTTGGCTTTCCGTAGCTCGAACTGAGGAAATGTTAGTCAAACATTGGAATCCTACCCTCACAGTATCAACCTGCACATTTGATTTAGATGTGACTGAGAACAAGAATGAGAGACAAACGAAATAATGCAACAGCATCATCATCAGAGGAAATAATTGCCAGTAGCTCTATGAAGCCAATCCAAAAACATAATGGGAAACCGATACGCTTTAATAAAACATAAGATGCAAAAGATCTAGGCTGTTCCACATGCGTTTTAAGTCCTTTTAAGTCCTGAAGTACCTTACCCCTCAACAAAAATATAGATATTAAAGAAGAATAAATTCATAAAACAGAACATTGTCTCACCATTAGTGGTTTCAGAGAAAGTTACTTAGCCATCCTTATAAGCTAAAAAGAACAAACTGCACTGCAAGAATTTGAGGACATACTGAAGCAACAATTGATTATCATAAAAATCCTCTTCTTTTTTCTTCTCTAGGAAAACAGAAGGGGCTCGCCTGTACTAATTATAATCAATTGCAAGGAGAAAGTGTCCTACATGTGCAAGAGAACTGGCAAAATAAAGCAGTTACAAAGATCTCAGCAATTCTGCTATTCTTGGCAAAGGCTTAGTATTTTCTCTGAAAAGGTGTATTACATGTGTACTATATAACGAGACTTAATGATAGAGCTATAGTACAGAGCAGTTGTGCAATCCTTGCTGCAGTATTTGCTCAAAAAGCATATCAGAACCAACAAATGGAAGGTTTCGAAACCCAACAAATTTAATTACAAAAACAAAAGTTTTCAAGTATACATCTGTGTTAGAACAGTCCCCCAAAATTGCCATTGCTGTTTATTTTTTATGGACGTAAAGCTGTTTACTTTCTGCTGATGCAGAGGAACTGTTTATCTCACGCAGATATATAACCAAATGACCCCCCCCCCCCCCTTCAGGAGTAAGCTGAGTAGCAAAGTATATATAAAACGACCCAGCAGTAGGATCCATTCAAAAAGGCAGAAGAGACTCACAACGGGATCCGGCCGCCGCCGGCGGGCCAGCGCCAAAACGCAGCGGCGCATCATGTCCTTCTATTCCGACGAGAGCCAAGAACTGATGAGCTGGGGAGACGAACTGGAGGAGACACAGAGAGCCGGTGGGGAGACGAGCAGTCAAAATCGAACACCAAGTCCAAGGAAGTGAGAGCCCCGATTACGCGCCCACCGGACTAATCGCGGGGCACCAACAGATAAAAGATACAGCTCCTGGCGGCTGGAGAGAAGCGGTAGAGAATCGCCTCCTCCACGTGCTGCGACGGTGTCGGAGCTCCAGGAGAATTTGGCGGTTGCAGCGCTGAAAAGGCGGGCAAGGGGGTGAGGAAAGCGGATGGAGATCCTAGCCGGCTGCGCCCCGTGGTCTATTTTTGTGGTGTGGCCGAAATGCCCCTGCACTCGCTTGGTTGGACTGGATGTGACTACTCACGTAAGGCCGTGACGACGCGGATTTCGGCGACTTTGGTGAGCAGGTCAGCTTCCGGCCGGCCGCAACGCCGTTGCCGAGCACAGAGCGGCGGAGCAGCAGCTCTGCTTTGTTGGAGTGAGGGGCTTTCTGAATATTACACATGCTGAAGCAAGAAATTCTCATGATGGCACGGCAGGATAGAACTGTATCTGTCTCAAAAAAAAAAAAAAAAAGGATAGAACTGTATCACTGCTAATGATCAGCTCCAATTTTAAGAAGATATTTATAGAGGTAAGATGTGTATTTATGTATTTATAGATGTGAGTACTAATAATAGTATCTTTCTATGTCCTTTGTTTCAAAAAAATTTAAAACCTAATAAGAAGGTTTCAAACTAAATAACGCCACATATACATGTTACCTACCTTAACAAGCTGTTGGAGCTATTCTTCAGTTTTACTTTTTCCAGGAGACGTGATGCTCCCAAAGACAAATCTGTGACGTCATTGCATACATCTGTTAGCTTTCTAGTAGGCCCTGTTCGTTTCCTCCTCTAAAATTTAAGCACTCATCAAATCAAAGAGAATCTTACTATTTATGAATATTTCGTTCAACTGACAAAATCCTTTTACAGATTGGTGCTAATTTTCGAGATGAATCTAATGAGCTTAATTAATCTATGTTTTGCTAAAGTGATGCTACAGTAACCATCTTCTAATCACGACTTAATTAACCTTATTAGATTCGTCTCGTAAATTAGTCTAGGGGCCTATAATTTATTTTATAATTAAACTTTATTAATACTCCTAAATAGTAAGATTCTTTTTGATGTGACAACTATAAAGTTTAGACCCAGGAAACGAACACACCCTAAGAAATTTTGACCAGCTGTCAGCGTAACACCCAGACATGAGAGCAGCTGTTGCATCTGACTGTCCATCCAAAAGATCTAAGTAGTAGTAGCAAAGTAGCAAGGTGCGATGCCTAACAAATCAGTCTAAAATAAAAGGTGAAAGAATAGTTCGCTTTGTGCTCACCACGCAGCTGCATAAAAAAATCATGTATCCTGTTATAAAAAAAATCAGTCAAAAATATATAATTATATATCATATGGACATGATTACAATGATGTACCTCTGTTTATGCAAAGCCTGGATCTGCATTGTATTATATCGAGAATATCTAATATGTCCTCCAATTATGCCTGGATTCTGGAGGGCAGGGCCTCAAAGCATGAATTTGACTAACCCACTGAGGAGGCTTTCATGATCTTACTTTTTCTTAGTGCAATCCTAAGGAGGAGGCATTTTCTGGTTTCTTTAATGTTATTAAACCATTAAGGAATATTTATAATTGAAATCTGAGAGCCGACATTTATGTGTTTTATTTTGAAAAAAAAGAACTGTAGGGAACTATGCCTCACATAAGTTTATATTTTATCAAGCAAAAAGGGTTCGGAATAAGCAGCATAAAAGAAAGGAAAAGGTCACAGAAAAGTTAGAAGCAAGAATTTATCATTTCCTAAGCTAACATAGACATTGTACATAGCACTTCCAAGATACCTCCTTTATCTACCAACGGTAACTTGTTTGGAATTAGAAGAAATTGGTCATGTTAATTCAAAAATCTCACTATTGATTTTCTTTTTGTTGTTGTCGCCCTACAAATATAAAGGTACCACTTTTGGTATTGCTAAACTCAGAGGCGGACCTTCCAATAGGACAAGGTAGGGCGGCCGCCCTACGTAAGCTCCACGCGAATTCTCCAATACCCCTCCTCTAGAGCTTCGACCTCCAACATCTGAGCTCATCCATGGTGCTGCTGCCATTGCTATCTATCGCCAATGGAAGAAGAAGAACGAAGACATGTAAACTAAGGGGTATGGGCCTAATAGGCCAGCTTTACTTGGTCAAGAATTCATCTTGGCCCATGCCCAATGGCTGCTAGCCTCCTATCGTTCTTGGACTTCTTTGTTCAGCTCCAATCAACCGATTCCCTCCCTGAAAATCCCAATTTCTTAGAGATGCTTGAGTGGAACAAAAAATAAACAGAATTGTCGAGGGAAAAGATTAGCGGCGTCACATGACATCATTTGGACCCACCTAACGAAGGTTTAGCCTCCGGAACACAAAACCGCGTCAACGGTCAAAGCCGGACCCGCTACCGTACAGCTCCCGTGGAGGGGCGAATTAAACAAGGGCAAACTCGACCTCCCTGGCTCAGGAAAGAAGAAATCCCGATTCGCCCGATCTTCCCCATGGGATCCCGGAGAGTTCCGTCTCGCACGACCTTGTCCTCTAGGCTCGAGAAAGCCTTGTCTCGCACGATCCCGCCCGCGGAACTCGAGAGCGTCTCGTCCCGCTCGACCTCCAAACTCGCGCGCCTACCACATTAACTCCACCTGCCCCGCGCTCACGTGGACGCAACTCGGCAATCATTGCCACAGGCCATCGCTCCATCCCGCTTGCTGCGTCACCTGCTCCCGTCAAAACACGCCGATGGGACGCACCGTCCCCGTAGCATGACGAAGGAGGCGTGGACCGAAGACTCCGGGCTCGGCCATCATCATCGACGTATGGCGGTATGACCTCCCGCATTATCCGGCGATACGTGGAGCTCGAGTTCGGGCTCGAGCTACACTCCGATTCGCGCGACCTTCGCCAACGACTTCGAAGCTCGACGAGCCACCATCCCGACCTCGTCCAACGGCTCGCCATCAATGCATCCGACAAGGGATGACCGGTATGGGTTGTCCCTTCCTACCACTCCACCACGACGTTGCCCATGGCTCCGCCCGGCGCGGGACACTCCATCCTTGCTTCTCCGACGCAACCAGCTACGAGAACGACGCGACGGCCCGGTCAACCCACTTAAGCACACGACAGGAGAAGGACCGACGGGACGAGCACAAGCTTTGGATAAGCCCACGGCTACTCTCTCTCTCTCTCTCTCTCTGCTTGTAACTCGAGCTCCACCCCTGCAGCTATAAAGGGGGAGGCTCTCCTCTTTTCACACGGACACAAGCTCCCACACGGTGACACAACGGCTTTCTACACCTTCACGCACGCACACACCGCACTCGCAACCCGGGGACTTGGAGCACGCTCCTCTCCCACCTTCGCTGTAATCCATCGTCAAGTTGACGCAACGAACACGAGCGCTTTAACACCCCTCAGCTGGACTTAGGGAGCTTTCTCGAATCAGCTTAAACCTCTCGTGTCGTCCCTTGTGTACCATCCGGCCAAAAACGCGCATCCCCAAAAAAAAATTCTACTAGCCGGTGGTTTGAACACCGACGGTTGGCGCGTCGGGAAGGAGGCTGTTGCGCGTTTCGCCGTTTTTCTTCTCCCACGGCACGGATGGCCGGTTCGTAGCTTTCCTTCGGGCACCCAGCACCACGGTGCATTTTGGGAGCCCGGACTTCGTTGCCACTATTGAGCGGACGCCGGTGCGCGTTGAGCCACCGGCACCGTTGGCCCTCGTGGCCACATGCGTCGCCGCTTAGCCGACGGTCCCGCGACGGGTAAGAGCCGCGGATGCGCCGTCGGGCTACGCTTCTATGCAGCCCCGGCGCCGTTTAAGCGCTCCCTCGGGACCTACGAACCTTGTGATGGGATAGTTCGTGGGGATGGTTATTCATCCCTCCGAGTCTTTCTTTGACCTCCTCGACGTCGGGAGGAGGAAGACTCGGACCGGGGAAGCATCGATGAAAATCACGGCCCCACCCGCGAGTGCAATATGGTGTATGCCGCGGGGCGGGGGCACAAAGCGACGGAGGACCAGGCTGTACCGGAGCCCGGTGCTCCGGGAATGCCGACGGCGCAGCGCGCGCACATCGCGCCACCGGGTGGTGACCACATGCAAGCTCGCCTCCGGGCCGGAAGGCTGGAGCCGGAGGAAGCACGCCGCAACCTCGCGGAGGAAGCGATAGCGGTGGAGCGAGAGCTGGAGTAGCAGCGCCGGCACGCGGAGCCGTCCTTTGGAGTCTCCGAACGATGGGCGGCGAGTTGGAAGCCGTCCTTTGGAGTCTCCGAACGACTCCGAGCCGGGCGACCAGCTACACGTCGTTCTTCATGGTCTACGGCTCGGAAGCGACCTTGCCAACCGACCTCGACTACGGCGCTCCTAGAGTTCGCGCCTTTGACGAACAAGGGAACGAAACGGCGCTCGAGGACGTCCCCGACCAACTCCACGAAGCGCGCGATGCTGCGCTTCTACACTCCGCCATGTACCAACAGGCGCTCCGATGATACGACGATCGCAATGTCAAGAGTCGGGGCTTCAACGTCGGGGACATGGTGTTGTGCAGAGTGCGAGTAGCAAGGACCGCCACAAACTTTCTCCGCCTTGGGAGGGACCGTACATCGTCTCGCACATCATTCGACCAGGCTCCTACAAGCTCAAGACGGCAGAAGGTCAAGAGCTCACCAACGCTTGGAACATCGCACGGTTACATAAATTCTACCCTTAAACTTGCGTTCGTTCCTTTACTCTCGACGATCGCCCGCTCGGTACGGTGATCCCGGACCTCCGCAAGGAGGTCGACCCTCACTCGGGGGCTGGAAGACGGGCGATACCAACGATTTTTTAAAACAAAAATCGCTAACACGCGCGCTGCTCAGCTCCTTTTTGCGAATGAAATTTGCTATCTTTTTTTTGACCCTAAATTCAAATCACAACGACGAACAAAGTAAACCACGAGCAAATGGATTCACGGTCTAAGTGGTCGGAAGGCTGAAGCTCGAGCACCCTCGCGGTCCTAGCGGACGCTCACCGGATCAACTAAATCCGACGAGGCTCGGGGGCTCGAACTTTGCGAGTTGGCGAGATAAATGAAATGGTCGAAACAAATTTAAGTCAAACTTAAAAACTATCGAAGAGCAAGACCTTGACAAGTCCAGCAGCAAAATGAAGTTAAAAACTTAAAGTTATTTACAAACTCGGGGAACGGCGCCCCATTGTTCATGCCGAGCATGAAAAAACAAAGCAAAATAACTAACGTCCTAATCTGTCTTCATCTTGGGGAGGGGCTCCTCCTCGAGCTTCGTAGCGAAGGCGTCGACACAGGCGCGAGTTTCGGACTGCAGAACCTCCAGCTCGGCGTCGGTGAAGCCGGGGACAAGGCCGGCGCTAACGGCCTCGAGTCCGAGCCCTTGATAGTGCGACGCCATCACCATGAAGGTCGAGCACACACTGGAGCGCCTTGCTCCTTGGATCACCACGCCGACTTGCTCGCGCGGACCGGCGTCGGCGCGCCGCTCGACTTCGACCTCCGCGAAAGCCGGTCCCGGGGCAGCGTCGAGTTCTCTCCGGGACGCCTCCGCCGTGGCTAGCCTCTCGCTCCAAGCCTGTATCGTCGCAAGCGATTGGCATCGGAGGTCGAAATTTGGAGAGTCAAAGGAAATGATGAGGCCATCCGGAAGATCGATGTAGGGAAAGTTGAAGCACTTACCTTCCTTCTCGGCCCGCTGCTCTTGGAGCTCTTTGAGGTAGTTGGACGCGGTCCGAAGGGAAGCCTCAGCCGCGGCCTCGGCCTTCTGCCTTAGCTCGCGCTCCGTCCGGAGCACCTCCTTGACCTTCTCCGCTGCGGAGGTGGCTTCCTCGACCTTAGCTAAAGCCGTGATGAGACCATGACTCATCAAATCAATTCTAATATGAACTTTGGAAACATTGGCAAATGTTCAGGGATTGAAGATGATAATTGCACCAAGGGCTATACTATTCAGATTGGTGCATTCTGTTTTGAAGGAGAGCGTGACAAGACCAGAAGACATGAAAGCCTAAATATTTATGATTCCATGACTAGCAAGAATATTTTTCCGGAAATTAATAGTCAAGGAAAGAATATTCAAGTCAAGAAGATGAGTCATTGTTTTTATGTTGGCACCATGCGGTTCAACATTATTGAGAAGGCACCAAGTTGATGTGATACGGGAATGCAACAGGACTGAAGGTGACGTGAATCTTAATCAAGATGTTTAAGTGTTAGTATTTGGCATATGCCGTATTATTTTAATATTTCATTGATGCTTGTACGTGAGCTGAACACAAGTCCCGTGTTAGGTGCCTACGTGCACTTTGAGTCCAGGTCGGTTTGTGGGTTGAGTCGGACATGAGTCCTGGTGCCTGCGTGCACTTATATTGGGCGGTGTGCTGTAATCAGGGTTTAGGTTTTTGTTTATCAAGTATTCGACCCTGTCGAGCCATCGCTGCTCTAACTGAGATAGAGGCGATCCCATCTGTTATCAAGACCTAAAGCTGATCCAACTTTGGATTGTGGAGGACGTGAGCAGGCTGCTGATCTGAGTGCGTCCTTGGTTTCTACAGGAATCCGTCCTTTTGATTGTGGTGCAGTTGTGCTACGAGTGGAAGGAAAATCATCTAGAGTTTTTATTGCATCCTAAGTGTAAGCCAAATCCTATTCATCTCTTGCTATCTGTATAAGCCTGCAAGTCATGGTCCGTCAACAAAGCTGAGTTGTTGCTGTATTAAAATATTTATCTATATTGTCTTGCATCCTGAGTGGTTGTGGTTGTGACTGAATAATTAATATAGTATCATTGTCCATCTGGTGTCCTGAAAGTATCTGCTGCGTTAATCTGATTTGGGAGGAAGTTGTGCTATTTGCTAGCTAGTGGAAGGATTAAATTCAGTTAGCCTGGAGGTTAAAGGATAACTTTTAAATTGGAGATCTAAAATTCAGAGAAAAGGTTATTATCGTTGTTAGTACCGTGAAAGATTGAGACAAAATCATGGACACCTTGCCGTCTCTTTATCAAGCCGCCTCCTTTGCGTTGCGCGCCTCCGCTGCCTCGCGCTCCGCCGCCTCCTTGGCCGCCCGTGCCGACCCTTCCCGGGCAAGTGCCACTTGCAGGCCGGAACGAGCCCGGCCAGCCGAGCGCGCGAGCTTGCCTGCCCCGGCTTCAAGCCGGGTAAGGAACTTGCGCGCCCCGACACGAGCCCTTCTACGAACGCCTCCACCTCGAGCTCCGGCGACGGCTCGGCGCCGCCAGCCGCACTCGTTGGTACCACTTCCGTACCAGCCGCCATCGTCACCGCGACCGCCTTCCCTGCGGCGACGTCTCTCGACCTTGCCACCTGCGCCGTCGAGGAAGTCAGCGACTTCCGGAGAGTCGTCGGCGGGGCCCTCCTCCTCGCCGGCACCGGACGCTTAGACGCCGGCTCGCCATCGCCGGATTCGCCCTCGCAGGCACGCATTCCGGTCGCGACGGTTGGATCGGCTGCCCTCGCTGCTCCTCCACGATCGGCTCGGCCGGAGTAGCGCCGGGACTCGCAGGAGTTTCCACGACGCGCCCTCGCTAAGCTCCGTCGCTAAGGGTACGACCTTATCGGTGCCCTCGGCGGTAGGTTCTAGGACATCGACATGCGAGGTCGAGTCCCCGGTGCGGGGAAGACGTCGCAGATCTACGCCGGCCGATAGGGCATCGCCGGGAACCTGCGGCCGCGGCGTACGCTCGACGCTCGCTTCGCCGCCCACGAGCTCGGCAATCATCTCCGCCGTCTCCCTCTTCGTGACGGTGGGTACTGCCAGGGAAACCTCGGTTAAGTCTACCACGTTCGTCACCCGCGACGGCTCCTCGCTAGTCCCCGTCCCTCGACGAGAGTCGGTTCTTCAACCCGCGAGCTTGACCCGACCCTCAAGGACAAGGGTGACTTCGACATCCCAGCCACGGAGGTCGGGTGATGAGGTGCGGAGGTTGTGAAGGCCGGAACAAACTCGACCCGGAGGGGAGTCGGAGAATGCCCCAAAACCGAAGTCCGGGCGTAGGGGGCAGGGTCGAGCCGCGAGGTCGGAGCCCGAGGAGGCGGAGTCGGAGCTCGTCGCTCGACGGGCAGGTTTTGGCGACCGCCGGAAGTGCCGCCGTCGCCCTCCCTTGAGGTGAACTCGCGCCGGGAGACGACGTACGGGTTTTCTCCGCTTGTCTCGTACCCGCTAGCGCCACCAACGTCGTCGAAGGCCTCCGATGGCTCGGTCGAAGCGGTCGAGAGCGTGAAGGGGTTCAGCCCCGCCGCCTCATAATCATCCCGCTTCTTTTGGCGGGCGCGATCCCTCGCCGCCTTGTCCTGCTTGGCGCGAATCGCGGACGTCTTCGCCTGCTCGCGCGCCGCCTTCTCGGCGCTCTCCTGCTCGGCTCTGTAGGCGGTTCGCCACCCGTTGGGCCGCCCCTCCAGCAGCTTCAACTTGATCCATTTGGAGAACGCAACCCACTTGGACTGCAAGGAATAAAGGAAAGAAGATAAGCCAAAGTCACCCGAGTCGGGCAAGATCGAAATAAGGAAGCTCGAGCTGCCTACCACATCGTCCGCCTAAGGGTGCGGCATCATCTTCGGCGTGTTAGGGACGGGCCACGGTTGCACGGTCGTGCCTAGCGCACCCTCGACCCTTTGCTCAACGGCCTCGTCGGAGAGCTCCACGAGCACCATCACCATGTCGGGGACCACACGGTGATCGGCGGAGACCTGATGCATCAACATCGTCCTCCACACTAGCTGCGCGAACCGCCTCTTATGGTAGGACCCCACGACGACCGTCGCGCCGAGGCTGAACGAGCGAGAGATGGGCAATTGCCTCGACCAACCGGTCCACCTGCTGCCGGTGGTCCGAGCTCCAACCCCACTTCCATTCCTCGGGGACCTCCTCAAAGACCCGACCTTCGAAGGCCGGGAAAGGATGCGCCGGGTCCCGGCGCAGGTAGAACCACTTCGAGTGCCACCCCTAGTTCGATATGGGGGTGGTCATCGGGATGTAGTCCGCCCCCGGTACCTCTTCATTAGTATCCCCGCGCAGCCGATGTGCGCGGGAACCTCTTTATCCGAGCGGACTCGCCGCCGGTGCAGGGTTGATGCTTCGAAGAAATGCTTCCACGGCTCAAGATTGGGCTCGATGCCGAGGAAGCCCTCGCAGAGAGCCACGAAGGTTCTCAACTCGCTGGATGTCGTTCGGGTTGAGATGGTTCAACTCCGGCCCAAACAGGAACAGCATGGCGCGAAAGAAGTCGCTCGCCGGCGATCCCACGCCTCGCTCGTGGAAGTGCACGAACGACACCACGTAGCCTCGGCGGCGACCGCGGACTCTCCTCCTCGTCGGGGACCAGCCACCACCTCTCCCGGCCATGCTCCCGAAGCGGACCCCGAGTCACCAGCCCGTCAAGGTTCGCCTTCATCGTCCCGCAGCGAGCCCGTGTCGACATGGCAGCGAGCGAGACGGGACGGCGAAGAAGCTAGAAGACGGTGCAACGGAAGGGAGAGCATGACTCGGAAGAAGAAGGCAAAGAGGCGAGAAAGCTTAGGAAAGCAAGAGCGCGTGGCCGGGGAGCATAAGGCACGGTGGGATCCGCTTAAATAGGCAGCCACGTCGGACGGCCACGCCCGTTTGGTTTCGTCGCGGGGCCCACGGCCACCTTCCCCCACGTAAAGACTCTTAACTCCTCTCCTCTCCGTTTTTCATGCCATTGTCCCCGGGCACGACGCTTTGCTACCCGTGCATGCCGCACGAGCCCCACCACGACCGAGGTGAAACAGATCCATCATTGCGTTGACCCCACCACTACACACCAACGGAGGATAAGATTATGCCTCGGTTCCCGGGATATGGACGAAAGGACGGTAAAACTTCTGCACCGCTCTACCTCTCCATTCGATTCAAATCTTTTTCACACTCGACGTAGGTAAGGAAAGGCCCGCGTCCCGATGGGGTCCATCGACCTCCTACCTACCAGCTCTAAGGTCAACCGCTCGACCTTGAACCTCGACCAACCCGAGGCTCGACCTCGAAGTTAAGCGGGGATAAGGGGCTGAAAACCGCCTCGACGGCCTCATCCAGCCGAGGTTCGAAGGCTGGCCCGATCGAAAGGGTTCAACGGTCGCCTCGAGCACCTAAATTGAGCCAGGGAGTGCTAACGATGGGTCCACCTAGCGACCGTGACCCACGCGCACGAGCGTAACGGGCATCGACCAAGCACGTTCGAGTCCACGTCGACCTCGAAAAGGGGAATCTCACCGTAGAGAGGCAACAAGCCCTCGAGACTTATCGAACGTCTCGGGTCCCAATCGAGGATGACAATATGGATTAACGAAGTCGTCCCCGGCGGGCCCGACGGAATCCCTTCGACGGGAAACCGCGACTTCGCTCGAGCTTTTCCCGTTACAAAGCTCGTCGAGTCCCATGTGTCGGCCCTTCCGGGTAAATCGTGGATCTGCTCTACCCTCCATCGCACGAACGCGACGCGGACGGGGAAATCGACTAAGACGAACCACTCCTCAACCAGCCACCTGCACCGCGTGGGGCCGGCATCGCAAACACGAGGTCCAACGACGGGGCCGCAAATCATTCGAGCGCAAATAAGCCAAAGCATAAGTCTTCGACTTATCCTCCGCCTCGGGGGCTACCGTCCGTCGGATGCGCTCGCGCCCATCCGGCGGATAAACATTACCGGGAGCTCGAGGGCTAC
Organism: Chloris gayana; assembly: GCA_031894775.1. Classification (NCBI taxonomy): domain Eukaryota; kingdom Viridiplantae; phylum Streptophyta; class Magnoliopsida; order Poales; family Poaceae; genus Chloris; species Chloris gayana. The sequence continues at coordinate 154,659 of JAUNZO010000365.1, forward strand.
CGTCGGGGAAAAGATTAGCGCCGCCACGTGGCGTCTTTTGGACCCACCTAACGAAGGTTCATCCTCCGGAACACAAAACCGCATCAACGGTCAAAGCCGGACCCGCTCCCATACAGCTCCCGTGGAGGGGCGAATTAAACAAGGGCAAACTCGACCTCCCCGGCTCGGGGAAGAAGGAATCCCTATTCACCCGATCTTCCCCACGGGATCCCGGATAGTTCCGTCTCGCACGACCTTGTCCTCTAGGCTCGAGAAAGCCTTGTCTCGCACGACCCCGCCCGCGGAACTCGAGAGTGTTTCGTCCCGTTCGACCTCCAAACTCGCGCCCCTACCACATTAACTCCACCCGCCCCGCGCTCACGTGGACGCAACTCGAGCAATCATTGCCGCCGGCCATCGCTCCATCTCACCTGCTGCGCCACCTGCTCCCGTCGAACACGCCGATAGGACGCGTCGTCCCTATAGCATGACGGAGGAGGTGTGGACCGAAGACTCCGGCTCAGCCATCATCAGCCGACGTACGACGGTACGGCCTCCCGCATTATCCCGCGATACATGGAGCTCGAGTTCGGGCTCGAGCTACACTCCGATTCGCGCGACCGTCGCCAACGACTTTGAAGCTCGACGAGCCACCATCCCGACCTCGTCCAACGGCTCTGCCATCAATGCATCCGACAAGGGATGACCGGTATGGGTTGTCCCCTCCAACCACTCCACCACGACGTCGTCCATGGCTCCGCCCGGCGCGGGACACTCCATCCTTGCTTCTCCAACGCAATAAGCTACGGGAACGACGCGACGGCCCAGTCAACCCACTCAAGCACACGACAAGAGAAGGACCGACGGGACAAGCACAAGCTTTGGATAAGCCCACGGCTACACTCTCTCTCTCTTGTAACTCGAGCTCCACCTGTCGAGTCTTAAACTCGGCACTAGTACTACCCGGTCCCTCACGAGCGTGGAATTCGATGGTGCAACACGCAGAACACACAGGAACACGCGAATTTAGACGAGGTTCGGGCCCCTTGGATCGAGAGTAATACCCTACGTCCTGTATGTTATGTATTTCCTTTAGCGATTTGCTATTTGCAAGATCTCGAGAGAGTTTTCGGGGGTCCCTGCTCCGCCTTATATTTCCGGGGAGTCGAGTTACATATAGAGTCCTAGTCGATTACACGGATTACATATATGGAAACTCTATCTCCAGCTTTCTTTACTCGATTCAACAGGACTACGAATTATTCCTTAACTTGCTTCTCAAGTCATCATATATCGGTATTGGTATCCACCTGATGTCCATACCGGTATATAGAATCTTCTATCATCCCGGACCGATCAGGAACCAGTCTATTTGCTATCTCCATCACCTCAATCTTCATTGATTTGTTACCATGTCTCTGCGCATACATTCCTTTATCATTTGTATACCCATAAGGCAAGTATACGACAAGTAGCCCTCGAGTAATTTTTTATTTGACCTTGAATAAGACAGACCAGTCTTCCGCATGTTGGTCTTGATTCCATGGTAAAATTAAAAAGCACTCTAATCTGCTGCAATAAATCCTCTGTCTTCGAAGCGCTTTTTACAAAGCCAAAAAATTATTATGTTTATCCTTCATATCACCTAATTAGGTAATTCTTCTTCCGGTGCACCGACTAGGTGCACCCAATTGGGTATAGCCTCCGACTCTTGGATCATTTGAACTTCTTTCAAATAATGCAAGAGTCCACTAGTTGATTCTTCGTTATTTTCCTTTGATGCGCAATCATTACATACCATTCCTTTTATCTTTCCATAAATTTCCATCTCCCGTGATCGTTATAGACCGCTCTTAAATACGGTGCACCGGTCAGGTGCACCTAATTAGGTATAGCCCCGACTCTTGTAGCATTTGAGGGTCGCAAATAATGCAAGAGTCTTTTTGTAGAGACTATACTTTACTATCTCCCATGAAACCATATTCTTCTTAGCAATTTCTGCCAAGAATGCATTTTTCGAGACCGGTTTAACCGGTCATGTCACATTTAACTAAAGATTCCGGTTGATCGGACCAGTTTATTCCCCATATTCTCACATCGACTCGAGTCTCCAAGGCCTATGATCAGCCGGATGATTAACACCCATAGCCTAAGGCATCCATTATCCTTGAGTTAAACAAAGTCTAACTCTTTCATACTTGCTAAATTATAAAACTTAGCATTACTTTAATTTTAATCTGAAATTATCATATTTCAGACCGCTTATTTATTAACAAAAAGCACGATGGCTTATCCTTATGGTCGTTAGGCCATAATAAACATAATTATCAGATCTTTAATATCCTTATGGCCGTTAGGTCATAATTAACACAAATAACGAGATCATTAACTTCCTTATGGCCGTTAGGTCATAATTGCATAGTTACGACAATAAGAAATCCATCGGGCCTATCAAAATAGCCCAATAACTTTTCAGCCCCGGGCCCATCCTAGGTGTCTATAAAAAGAGACGAAAGGTCGACCTAGGTCAACCACTGCTCCCTAAAGCTCATACGCGCCGCCATTCGCCTTTGTTCTTTTGCTCTCTTCTTCCTCATTAACCAATCTCAAGGTTTCCTTTTCCATCTCTCAAGATGGGCAAGAAGAAATCCACCAACATCCCCACATCTTCTTCCTCTGTTCCTCGCAATCGGCTTCCTTTTGGTATCCGGGACCTTGGTAGCGGCAAGGTCACCGAAACCTCCCTCAATGAGGCGGTTCGTGACGGATATCTTCCTCCCCAACCCATTCTGAATTGGAGCGTCCCTTCCCCTAACCAAATCCCATGGGGAATAGATGATTCTCAACGGTTAGTTTTCAAGGCTTTTTCCTTCGCGGCCTCGATCTCCCTTGTTGTTCCTTTTTCGGAGGACTTCTTTTCTTTTACGGATGGGAATTAGTGAACCTCAATCCTAACTCCATCCTCCAGATTGCTTTTTTCATCCATCCGTGTGAAGCTTTTCTTGGAGTTCTCCCGCACTTCAAGCTATTCCGAGTACTGTTCCAGATTCGCCCACTCCCTTCATCGGACCGCCAAGCTGCGGTTGGCGGAGTAGGAATCCAATGCTTGGAACGTAGATGAATATTTTTCTCTGTCCTTGAACAAGAGCATAGCCCATTGGAAAAACGGATGGTTTTTCTGCGACAATCCCCGACCAGCACTTCCTGCTTTCGGCGCTAAGGTAGCCAAGAATTTCCCTACCGCAGAAACTAGGGAAAAGCTCAAAGAAGACAACGAAATTCTTGCGCTCCTTGCTTGCATTAAATACTTGAAGAACGTTAGAGGCGTTACTGCCGAGACAGTTCTCCGGAGCTTCATAGTGCGGGGAGTTCAACCCCTCAAAAGGCAAGAGCATCCTGCTTGGTGCTTTGACGAAGACACCGCTATGCCTTTGGATGGAACCCTGCTTACGACAAAGAGCGATTAGAAGCTCGCATCGGGCAAATGCTCCAGCCAAAACCAGATTTATCCGGATGCACAAGAGTGGGTCTAGCTTTCAGTTCATGCAATCCTCGTGACCATGTAAGTATCTCTTTCTGTTTCTTCAAATCTTTGTTGCTTGTTACCATCATTTTCTTACGAAATCTCAATCTTCACAACTGCAGAAAATGGACAACTACAGGAGTCATCCTCCTCTTCCTCTCAATGATACTTGGGGAGAAGATTATGCCAATAATGCCGCTCCCTTGGCCGTTCAAGCCGGTCGACTCGGAGGCCTTCGGACCGGTCCTTCCCTCTACCTCCCGAGCATTGCTCCAAAAATCACCAAATCCGGGGCCGTGGTTCAAGCTCCTAGTACAAGAAAACGTACTACTTCCTTGACCATTGGCGGACCTGCTACTTCTTCCGCCGCTCCTGGCGATACTCGCTCGGAGGCACAAAAGCTTGAAGAGCAACGACGCGAAGAAGAAGGCTGTCGAAAGGGATCGCCGAGCAGCTCCGGCCATTCTTGAAGCTTCCTTGGGAAAGACTCAAGGTACCTCCTCCTCGGTCGATCCCTTATCTAAAGTCCCCAAGAGGTCCCGATATGGCCACCGGACCGGTTCCGGTGATGCTTTGGGAAACAGTTCCAATTCCGCAAGTCAATCCAGCGGAAAAAGGACTGCAGAGAGAAGTGGTGGGGACACCCAAGGTCCATCCAAGAAGATCAAGACCTCCATCGGCTTCAAGAAATCTTCCTCGTAAGTCTTTTATATTTGCTAATTTTTTTTCTGAATTGTTACATTTGCCAAAACTCCTTGTCCCAATCTTACCACATCTGCTTTTTGCTTGCGGGATCCCTTCTAACTTCCAATCTAGCATAGCTAGTTTTTTGAGAAGTAAAGTTTCTGCCATTGCTCCAACCGGTGGTGTATCTGCTTCAACTCCTAGCGCATCTCGGACTAGTCCCGCTCCTCGCTTCTTCCTCTCCGACCGGTATGGCCCCGGCTTCCGCTCCCACTTGCTTCAATCATGGAAACTCAAAGTGTGGCACCCACAAAGGAACTCCCTGCCGCCTCGCATGAAGAACCCGAAGAGTAGATTACCCTTGTTGAAAGCCCATCTGTTGGTAATCCTCCTCCCCGGACCACCTTATTCCAAATTCCTCCGGAACTATCACTAGGACCGGTATGGACGAAAGAAATTCCTCGCCGGCCTAGGACAACACGCAAGTCTCCTGGAGAACCAAAGCTAGCTAAAATGGTAGTTGGGGACGTGGAGGTAGACAGTTCGAGTGGAGCAGAACTTTCACCGCCACGGCTCAATGGGATGCCCACCAAGAAGAAGAGGCCCTAAGGAATTTCTCGAGAATCCGGCCGGGTATATTCTCTCGCTTCAAAGATCTTTCCGGGCAATCACTTTTTAATTATTAACTCTCTCAATCTTCTCTCTAGGTTCTCTTCAAAAGCTCGAAGCCAAGACCGCTATCATCGCTCGCTTACGGGAGGAGCTCTGCACCAATCAAGAGCGACTGGTTGAAGCTGGAGTCGTAGACCGCCGATCCGAAGGCTAAGGAAGATGATCTTCAGAAAAGAGAGGCCAATTTGCAAAACATCAATTGAATGATGGAAGAGCGCCGGCAAGAGATCATCGGACTCCGTCAAATTAACCGGAGTAATATTCTCGATTTTTCCTATATATTCCATATTTTTCCCAACTGCCTCCCTTCCCGACCGGTCCCACTCTTGACTTCGGCGCTCGAGAACCTTGTTGCTGCTCACAAAAAAGCTGAAGAAGTCCTTACTGAAAAGGCAGCTGCTCTAGAGCGAGCACTTGAAGAAGGTTCTCGTGTCGAAGAGCAACAAGCGGCGCGGATTGGAGAACTCGAAGGCGAGCTTACTACTAAAGATAGCATCTTAGCCCAAACACTTCGCTCCAACAAGATGCTGGACATTGAGAACGCTCGCTTGAAGGCTGAATTAACCGAAGCCTTAGAAGCAGCAAGATCAGCGCAAGCGGATAAGGAAAGCGCCACGAGGACTGCCCAAGAATCCTCTCAAGCAAAAGATCGCGAAATTCAGCGTTTGCTAAAAATTGAAGCCAAGCTGAGAGAATCAAATACGAACATCAAGGGCAGGTTCAAAGCTGCTGAGATCGGAGACAGGCATAAGTCCCGTCTTTTTTGTTCGTTCTTATGTCATCTTTCCGAAAATACCGGTCTTCAACAATATGTTTCTCTTAAATTTGTGCTTGTTTTTTCAGAACTTACTGCGAGGCACAATGCGTACTCGGAGTATCTCAATGGTGGTCAAGCTATTGATCCCAATGAGATGGATCTTGAGTCCGCTGTCCGGGCGATCCCTAGAAAAATCAAAGAACATTCAAAGATGGTTGCTGCTTCGGGAGGAGGACACATCGCCGCTATAATCCAGTCTTGGACTTCGGTCGAAGAATGTGATTTCAATTTTATCATGGATGGCGCCCACCCCGACACTATCGAAGACCGGTTCAACGAGTTGAAGAATTCACTCATTGGCACCGTTTCGAGTTGATAGAATATGTTCCTCTTGATCCAACAGGCGTCCCCCGAACATAGCACCAGCAGCTTTTGCTTTGGATCAAGATGCTCGGGATGCAGCGAGTTGCCGCTAGGCAAACAGTTGAAGACAGATTTGAAGATCTCGACAGGGATTTGCTAGTATCCTCTTCGATTCTAAAGAAACATTGGATGATAGGCTCGAAGAAAATCCTAAAGCCGGTGATACCGGTACTTCCAGCGGTCCTGCTTGTTTAGATCTTGTATTAGGGCCATCTTATTTTTGTAATCAAACATCTTTGATCATCGTACTATAGTGATTTCTTTTCTATATGAATACTGATTTTACTATCATACTTATTAACTTTTCTGCCTAAGATTTGATGGTTATTTCAGCTGAAACTAACTATGATTAAATTCTGGCTCTAATCAGCACGAGTTCATAGTTATAGCTTACTTTAACAAGATCACATAATCCTCGAGAAAAAAGTTAAAATTTCACAAACTGCTCTCATTGCAGCTTTACCTTCAATATTCATAAGAAAAATGCTATATTATTTCCCTTCCTGAACATACCAGTCTTAAAGCTGAAAAGAAACAGAGTGCTCTCAATACAGCGAGTCTACCGACTATATAAGCTGGTCTTATTGTTCGGGAATAGCACAATATCACGGATTGCTCTTAACACAGTAGCCCCCTGGCTCGATAATTTAATTCAAAATTAAAATATTGAGACACGAAAAGCAAACACATTATCATTAGACAGAATCACTTTATCATAATATGAAAAGGACAAAATTACAAGAAGTATTTTTAAGTATAAAAACGAGCGAAGTTGTTCAATGTTCCAAGAATTTGGAATTTCTTCTTCTTCTAAGGTCATAAGCCTATAAGCCCCGGTCCGGAGACCGATTTAACCAGAAAAGGTCCTTCCCAGACTGGTGACAACTTATGCCTGTTCTTGTTGGACTGAATTTTCCGAAGAACCAAGTCTCCTACTTGGAATTCCCGCGTTCGAACATTGCGATCATGATAACGACGCAATCCTTGATGATACTTTGCAGCTTGGATCAAAGCCTGATCCATTAATTCTTCCGCAGCAATCAATTCAACTTGGCGCTGATCTTCATATTTCTCTTCATCATAGTATTGTACCCGAGCTGACACCATATTCACTACCGTAGGTAACACGGCTTCAGATCCATACACCAAAGAGAAAGGAGACTGCCCCGTAGCCCTACTAACATTAGTGCGCAGTCCCCAAAGCACCCAGGATAATTCCTTAACCCATTTTCCTGCATACGGCTTCAAACGGTCAAAAATTCTAGGTTTAAGACCGGTCAAAATCATTCCATTAGCTCGTTCCACCTGCCCATTGCTTTGCGGATGTGACACCGACGCATATTGTATCTTGATTCCCAAACTTTCAGCATAATCCTTGAAGAATTCTGAAGTAAGCCGAGGCCCATTATCGGTAATGATACGTGCGGGACTCCAAAGCGTACAAATATATTTTGCAGAAACTTGATCGCTACGGCCGTAGTCGTGCTAGTAACGACTTCAGCCTCAATCCATTTAGAGAACTTATCTACTGCCACAAAAATATGCGTGAATCCTCCTGATGCCCTTTTAAAAGGTCCAACTATATCCAGCCCCCAAGTAGAAAAAGGCCAAGTCATTGGAATTAATTGCAACTCGTGAGTCGGGGCATGAGGCTGCCTGGCGAAGAACCGACATCCACGACAACTCTTGACCACTCAGTGCGCATCATCCTCTGCTGTGGGCCGGTAGAATCCTTGTCTAAACACCTGCCCAACCGGAGTCTTTGAAGAAGCATGATTTCCACAAATACCCTTATGTACGTCTTCCGAGCAATTGAATACCATCGAAACGAGATACACATTTCCTCGGAATATTAACTCCTCGCCTATATAATTCTCCTTCAAGAATTAAATAACTTCGCGCTCGAACCTCCGAGTCTTTGCTTCTCCACTTTATCTTCGGTGTTTTACCGGATCGAAGATAATCAAGGTACGGAGTTTGCCAATCAGAATCAATAATCATAATCGTGACATCCCTCCGGGATACCCGGGAATCGGAACAGAGGAACACTCGTCGAAGCGAGTTACAACAGAAACATCATCTCACACAAGCCAGAATATATACATCATGGTATAATACAACCTGGTTTTCAAAATACAAACATTCGTGCAGCGGAAAGATAACATTATTGAAATTTAACATCCTACGAGTATTTAGCGGAAGCTTGTCTATAATACAACTCGAAAGATTTCACAAAACGTCGTGATGCACCGAGCCCGTCGTACATCACGGTCCTCTCTCATCAAGGTGTGGGAATACGTTCCCACCGAAGGGAACCTCCCTCCGGACATTGCTCCTCCTCGAAAAACTGCCGTACAAGTCGTGATAACACGACTCATTCCCCGTAAGGTAACGAACAAACCTTGAGTATTCTAATACTCAGCAAGACCGACCCGTCAACATGGCACGCTAAGGCCGACGCCTAGTATGCAAAGGCTTTCTGGCTGTGGGGTTTACTCCTTTGCGAAAGACAGCATTAAAGGGTGGGTCCTTACTTTCAGTATTTTAGCTCAGCATTAAGTTCATTAGCCTTGGGGTTTGCAACCTATCACTATTGCAAACAAGTTTGCAAGACAAGATAATATAGATCATTTATCCTTTCATCTCTCATCTACACCTTCCAGTATTTACTACGATGTGACGAGCTAAACAAGCGGTACTCATTACTCGCGAGGGACAGCGATTCGAATCGATTTATACCAGCTGGCAAAACCCGACTACACGACATATACGCATCACACCGATCGTATACGACAACCTTTCCCGCTAGCACCTGACAGCAGACTAGCCATTTCCAACTCCCCGGAAGTATGGCGACGCCACGACTATCCTCGTGGTCGACCCATCTCCCTCCCGTGAGACTATCCTCTCACTAACAGCCGGCAAAAGAGAGCCGGCTACGCTACATCTCCGGGGTGATAGGGTACATCAGCTTGCTGGGCCCATGATACCAGCATGTAGTACGGTACGTTCAAACTTGTTCAACTAAGCCGACAACGGTACGGTCCTTGACCGACACGGACGGGGCTACCACCTTGCAAGACCTTAACTCCGTCTTTGCCCTTTCTCCTACGGGGCCCGTCCGGTCTCAACTTCATTAACACTCTCATCTCATCATCTTTAGTGTCAACACATAAACGCTTAAAGCCTCCATGCTTTAAGTGCCCTAACTAGCTACCGTTGCCACTATGAATTAAGCTTAGCCCCTATCGAGCTACCTGAACCGAGTATAGAACAAACAGACGGAAACCTACCATAATGCATCTAGGGTGTCAACCAAACCCTAACACCTAATGCACAAGCATAACCGTACTATGTGATAAAATAAATATTTAAAAACATAGGTAGGATGCACCGGGGCTTGCCTTGAGTTTGTTCGAAGTTAATCTCCTCAGCGGTCGGGTCGACTTCGAGATTCCGGCTCCGACTCGCCCTCGGGTGGAACCTCGATCACTTCGAACCTAGTCGACCAGACAATGCATCGCGAATCACGATCATGGATGCATGAATGCATATGATGAGAGGATGCAATGGTTCATGAATTAAGTCTTGCAAAATAAATAATGATTAATGTTTAATTACCTTGGTTGCTTTACGAGTTAAAGATAAGTATGTTCATTAAACAAGTAATTAACAATTAAGTATGCTGATTAACACGTGTTTAATTAAGATCATCATTAATTAAGGTTGTTTCCTTAATTACTTAATTAAGGTTACTAATTACTTAAGTTGAATAATTAATGGATTATTCTGATTTATTAGGCAATAATTAAATAATTTCTTTAAGTGATTAAAGACTAATACATTGTGATTATATAAAATAATATATTTAAGTTTAATTTTTTTGGAAAAAAATAAATTTCATTATTAATTTCGTTTGCAGTATCTCCTTTATTAAATAAAATTAATTTTTCATAATTAAACATTTTGTTTACATAAATTAATAACCTTTCTTTAATCAAGAAAGAAATTAATTACTAATTATAAAATAAATTTACTCAAAATAGGTAATTGAATACATGAATAAATAGAGAATAATTTTACGAATCTAATGAACTTTGTTTGACATTTTTTTGATTTTTCCTGAATTTTCTACGAATATTTGAAGTTTGGATTGAATCCGGAATTAATGAAATTCGTAAATAGGAATATAAGCCATTGGGCCGAAAGTGGCCGGGCCCAGCAGCACTCGTGCCGGCCCAGCGGCCCAAAGGCCCGCGCGCGGCCCAGCCCGAGCTCGAGCTCGTCGCTCATGGCGGCAGGCGGCCGGAGCACGGCGACGGTCGGCCGGAGCGACGCGGTAGGGGGTGAGACGGGTGGTGCTCGAGCTCCGGGGACTCGGCGCAACAAGAGCAACCCAGGTGGTGAGGTCTACGGCGGCCGGACGGCCGGAAAGATGCCGGCGGCGAGGTGCGGCTCCACCGAACGTTCGGCGAGGTCGCACGCGGCCCACGGTGCACTAAAAATCCTACGCGTTTCCTCCTACAGACATCATGAGAGCAAGGACTACACCGGCGCCAACGCGATTGACGTGAAAGATGGTCGGAGCGGGGCCCGCGTCGGGAGCCGAGGGGAACCGGCGGTCGACTCGGGGAAAAAACCGGATTCCGGCCACCGTGGTTGAAAAATGAAACCAAGAGATGGCCTAGAGACTAGAGAGTAGTATCGCGCACAACATGGAAGAAGAAATGAGGGAGATAACGCACCGGAGCAGGTGAATTTCGGAGCGGCGGCCGGACACGTCGGAGGTTGTCGCTTTGAGAAAAACGGCTTCGATCTTCGGTGTAGGGCAGCTCGTCGGGAACGGAGACTATGCGCAGCTCCAGCACGAGCGTGCGGAGCGGCCGGTGGTGGTGGCTCGTCGGAAGGTGGCCGGAGGCGGCCGGGCGGGGTGGAGGACAGGGCGCGGCCCGAGCGGAAAGAAGCCGAGGGAAAATGGATGAGCTCGGCGGGTTTTTATCCTCCTCGTACGTCGGTCGGAGCGAGCCGCCGGGCAGCTGCGTGGAGGCAAGCTCTCGCGTGGCACTGCGGCCGGAGGCGCGCGGCCGGAGCCGGCCGCGCGGCTCGTAAGGCGGCGCGAGAGAGAAGAGAGAAGAGAGAGTGACACAAGGGCCCGAGCCATTTTACATAAAACCCCCTGGGTTTCCGGCTAATTAAAAAACAGGTTTCCGGGGCTCCAAAAATTCCGTGAAAAATCGGGGGTGTTCTTGAGAATATTTTAGACACTTTTCCTGTTAAGTCCAGGTAGAAATTCCAAAACATTTTTGGACTAAAAAATTCATAGCTAAAATTAATAAGGAGATTTTGTTTATTTCTTGTAAATGTTTCATAAATCAACATAATTCCAGGATAGGTTTATAAATCTTTGTTTATGATATTTGAGCCAAAGAAAAATGTTAAACATGAATTCTCTTCTTATTTTATTTCTTTTTAGCACTTGCTCTATTCTTTAGTTAATTAATATTTTATGTGCATCCTCTTCTCACAAAGATAAATAATTTCCACAAATGCTCATGATGATATGATACATGACATGAAATGCAGGTTCATTCCTTAGGGTTGTTACAGCCCTCCCCCTTACAGGAATCTCGTCCCGAGATTCACGATCGAACGGCTAAGCGATAGTGCTACGGAACTCGGGGTAGTTGGATCGAAGAAACTCCTCTTGCTCCCGGGTAGCTTCAGCTTCCGAGTGGTTACTCCACTGAATCTTGTAGAACTTAATGGTCCTACGTCGAGTCACTCGATCCTTGGTGTCGAGAACTTTAACCGGACGTTCGTCATAAGTCAAGTCCGGTCTGTAGTTGTTCCACCTCGACTGTCGGTATATCCCTGGGTGGTTTTAAACATTTCTTCGGTTGAGACACATGAAAGATGTTGTGGATGCCTGCCAAGTGTGCTGGCAATTCCAACCGGTATGCCACGACTCCACATCTTTCTAGGATTGGAAAAGGTCCGATGTATCGTGGTGCTAACTTCCCCTTGATTCCAAACCTTTGAACACCTTTGGTAGGGGATACTCGAAGATAGACTTGATCTCCAACCTGAAATACCAACTCTCGACGCCTCTTGTCGGTGTAACCGATCCGTCGAGATTTAGCCCTCTTGAGATTCTGTTGGATTAGACGGACTTGTTCCTCTCGCATCCTTTACTAGGTCTGGTCCGAAGATCACTCTTTCTCCGCTTTCGGACCAATTCAAGGGCGTACGACAACTACGTCCATATAGAGCTTGGAACGGCGACATTCCCGTACTCTCTTGATAGCTGTTATTGTAGGAGAATTCTGCCAAAGGTAAACACTTCTCCCAGTCTTTACCATAGGTCAAGACACATGCTCGAAGCATATCCTCAAGATATTGATTGATCCTCTCTGTCTGTCCATCCGTTTGAGGGTGATATGCTCGAGCTTCGTATCAACTTGGTCCCTAAAGATTCTTGCAATTGTTCCCGGAATCTGGAGACAAATTGTGTTCCTCCGTCCGATATAATAGTCTTCGGCACTCCATGCAAACAGAGAATTCGAGCAATGTAGAGTTCTGCATACTTCTCGGCGAGTGTATCGAGTATGTACCGGTATGAAATGAGCGAGACTTCGTCAACTCTGTCCACAATAACCCGATTGAGTCATGCTTTCGTGGACTTAGTGGTAATCCAACGATGAAATCCATACCGATGTCTTCCCACTTCCATTCAGGAATACTTAATGGTTGTAAGGGTCCTGCTTGGCTTCAAGTGCTCGGCTTTGACCCGTCGACGGACATCACATTCATTGACATACTTGGCTATTTCTCGCTTCATGCGTGTCCACCAAAATCTTTGCTTTAGGTCTTGATACATCTTGTTGGTTCCGGGATGAATAGAATACTTGGACATATGAGCTTCATCCATAATCTTCTTGCGTAGAGATTGATCCTTGGGTACAACCAATCGATTCCGGAACCAAATGACTCCCTCGCTATCTTCTCGGAAACACTTGACTTCGCCTTCCTTGAGTCGTCTTCTTATATGTCCCATACCAACACTCTTCTCGCTGAGCTGCTATCACTTCCTCACGCAAGGTAGGGATAAGGGCCAAATTTGTTAATGCTCCATACGGAATAATCCGAAGATTTGGTTCCTCACTTCGGAGAGAAGAGGTTTTCGCCCCGAGTTGAGCCACGAGGTTATTGCAATGAACCTTGTGACTTAAAGCATCAGCTACCACGTTTGCCTTGCCAGGATGATAGTGAATTTCCAGCTCATAATCTTTGATTAACTCCAGCCATCTTCGTTGGCGCATATTCGAGATCAGCTTGAGTGAAGATGTACTTGAGACTCTTATGGTCCGTATATAGGTGTACTAAGTTGCCCAAAAGGTAATGTCGCCAGCTCTTCAATGCAAGTACCACTCGCTACTAGCTCCGGATCATGGGTAGGATAGTGTTCTTCATGACGCCTTAATTGTCGAGATGCATAAGCAATCACTCGTCCTTCTTGCATTAGAACACACCCAAGTCCTGTTCCTGATGCATCACAAGTACACATCAAAAGGTTTTGTCGGATCCGGCTGAGCAAGTACTGGAGCTGTGGTCAGCAATTTCCTCAAGGTTCGGAAAGCTTCTTCACACTCTTGACTCCATACATACTTCTTATCCTTTTCCAATAGTTTGGTCATTGGCTTGGCGATCTTCGAGAAGTTAGGAATAAACCTTCTGTAATAACCAGCCAATCCTAAGAAGCTTCGAATTTGCGAAACCGACTTCGGCGGCTTCCAATCCATTACTTCCTTAACTTTGCCGGGATCAACTGCCACTCCTTCACCTGATATCACATGACCTAGGAACGGTACTTCCTTCAGCCAAAACTCACACTTGCTGAACTTAGCATAAAGCCGATGATCCCTTAGTCGTTGTAACACCACTCGTAAGTGATTAGCATGTTCCTCTTCGACTTAGAGTAGACCAGGATGTCATCAATGAACACTACGACAAACTTGTCCAGCTCCGGCATGAATACAGAATTCATGAGGTACATGAAGTGTGCTTGGGGCATTAGTCAATCCAAAAGACATCACCAGATACTCATAAAGTCCATACCTGGTGGAAAATGCAGTCTTCGGTATATCTTCGGTTCTCATCTTAATCGATGATATCCTGAGCGAAGATCTATCTTGGAGAAGACTTTAGCTCCCATTAGTTGATCAAATAAGATATCAATCCTTGGAAGAGGGTACTTGTTCTTGATAGTAACGGCATTCAAAGGCCTATAATCCACACATAGCCTTAATGTCTCATCTTTCTTCTTTACAAACAAGGCGGGGCATCCCCATGGTGATGAACTTGGACGTATGTATCCTTTGTCCAGCAATTCCTTTAGTTGTACTTTCAATTCTGCCAGCTCATTGGGTGGCATCCGATACGGCCTTCTTGATATTGGTGCGGTTCCAGTGCTGTAACTCTATCTTAAACTCTACCGCTCGGTCCGGCGGTAGTCCCGGCAAGTCGTCCGGAAAGACATCCGGATACTCACGGACTATAGGTATATCCTCCAGACTTTTACCCACAACCTTATTGACCATTGGAAGCATAGTTTGAGGGAAAGTTAAGAGCAAGCAATCTCGACCATGAACAGGAGAGTTCGGATATACGGCTCGGGATGCTATATCCAATACTGCCTTATGGAAATCCATCCATTGCATGCCAATAATTGCATCTAACCCTTGCCCATCCAGAATGATTAATGAAGTAGGATAAACCTTGTTACCCAATCTTAATGGCATGTTGGCAGCTTCCTCATCGGTAAGAATTTTACCCCCGGTGTTGAAATGATATGCGCACGAGCAACTTGGATGGTAGGATATGATGCTTAGTAGCATATGACTGGCTGATGAAATTATGCGTAGCTCCCGAATCAAATAAAACCATAGCAGGATGATCAGCGATAGAAAACATACCCGCTAGGATTTGTCCTCCTTCGGGTAGCTCCTCGGCCGTAGTAAAGTTGGCACGACCGGTCTTCACTTGGGTACTCTTGGCTGGTGCCCTCGGCTGGTTCTGCGGCTGCCCTTGAGGTCCGGGTGCATATGGTGCCTTCGGGGATATGGGCAACTGCGGTAATAATGTCCTGAACGGCCACAATTGAAGCATGGCGGTCCATTCTGCTGCGGTGCTCGACCCATCGGTCGGGGATTCGGAAATTCTGTTGCTGATAGGGCGGTCGGTACCGATTCGGCCGCTGTTGCTGTGGTTGCTGGGGTGATTGATTCTGTCGGTAGAAATTGGGACGAGAGGGTGTATGCTGATAACGCCGACTCGAGGGTGCGGTGTAAACCGATCTGTACTTGGATGGTCCCCCACTTCCTTGTCCCGTGGCCGGCCTCTTCTTGTTCTTCTCCGTCCGATGAAGACGGATAGAGTCTTCTAGTGCAATAGCGTCACTCACAAAGTCGGTGAAGGCTGTCGGTCTTGTTTAACACCAAGCGAGACCGTAACTTAGTACTCATTCCCTCCTTGAACAGGTTCTTCTTCTTGGCATCTGTGTCCACATGTTCCGGAGCATACCGAGCAAGACGATTAAATACCTTGGAATAGGTATGCACATTCATGTCGCCTTGCTTCGGGGATAAGAATTCCTTCCGCTTCGATTCATCAAGCCTTCGGGAATATGATGCTCTCGGAAGGCTTTAGTGAACTCCGCCCATGTAATTCGATGTCCGGGAGGAAACATGGCTTTATAGTTGGCCCACCAAGCTCCAGCAAACCCTTGCAACTGCTGGGAAGCGAAGAGGGTCTTCCGATGATCCGTGCACGGGAACAATTCCAGCTTTGACTCGATGGTGCGAAGCCAATGATCAGCTTCCAAAGGTTCCCCTGCATCCGAGAAAGTCGGAGGGCGAACCGATAAGAAATCCGAAAAGGTCACCCTTTCTTCCGGTGCATTACGGCCTTGATGACGTTCCTGTGGGGCCGTGTTGCGAACCAATTGCTCCAATAATTCCCGCTGCTCCGCGCGAGAATCCAGATCTGCTGCAATGGCTTGAGCCGGTGTCGGGGGTGGTGGTGGTGTTCCCGCCCCGCGTTGAGAACTCTCGGGCTCATCGCGTCTCCTTCTTCCAACCATTCTGTCCAAGGCAAATTTACGTTAGACATCTTCATTCCAACATAATAATGGGGAAACGAGGAATACGTAAATGAGAACTCCAATCCGATGCATCAACCCCTCTTTATTAAAACACCACCAATCCAAAAACACATGTTTATACATCCACGTTACAACGATTTCTATGATACACTCATGCGTGATTACATCACGCCCGTTATTAAACTAGCGCCTAAGGTACATACTAGTTTCCTCATTCGCCATTAACTCGCACTCTAGTACTCTTCACGAAGCTTGGAGATCACATCCTGGCTCGCAGAACTACCCGTCTCGGATGCTGCATCCTCCGGTCGTGGAATCTCCGTGAAGTCTATGACGGAATCCACATCCATTATCTCTTCGGGATCCTCCTCTTCTTCTTCGGACTCAGCCTCCATAGGAATCTCCTGCACTATCGGCTCACCTCCCGGAGGTTGTTGTCCTATTGCTTCATTCATTATGGCGTTGTGTGCTTGCAATAGATCCTGCTCTAACCGAGTGATCAATGCATGAGCATTTGCCAAGCTGCTGATCCTTAAATTGAATCTGCTGCTCCCTGTTTAGCAATTGTGCCTCCCTAATCGCTAACAATTCCTCCTTTTCCTGCAGCTGTCGCTCCGGCTCGACTACACGAACATCTTCCCTTGATCCTCTTACTTCACTCACACCCGTACGTGTGCTGTCCATCTCTCGTGAAGAAGTAAGAGCATCGGATACAAGTAGAAACTACTCCCAATATTTCAACACATTTGTTTATTCTAGCAACTGCATATATATATATAGATAGTAGCACTACTTCCTTCCTACTGTTATTATTGATACAACTCAACCCCACTTCGCGTACACTCCCAACTGCCCAACTTCCGCTAGTACCCTATATACATCCGACCTATGTTAGCAAAATGTGGCTACCCTCCTACATTAGTGAGAACACAACAGCACTACGCCGACGGTGCGTGATCGCCACCGTCCGACGCAACGTCCCGAGCCGGCGACGCGGGTGGTGGCTCGTAGTCCATCCCGAGAGACCTCCTCGTCCGGTGGACCCTGCTGCTGCTCCTGCTGCTGCTGCTGCTGCTGCAACTGCTCGAACTCGTCGAACAGGTCGTCGTGGTCGTGGAGCAGCTCGTGGTGTGCCTCGGCCAGCCCGTTGTACTGCTGCTGTAGCTGACCCAGCTCGATCTCTCTCGCGACTAGGACCTCCACCAAGTGGTTCCGCTGCGCTGTCACCATGTCCGCCCGTAGCTCCTGGTGGTCCTCTGCGGCGCGGGCGGCGTCTCGCTCCTCGGTCCTCGTAGTCAGCTGTGCGTCAAAGGCGATAACCGCCTCACGGTACTCGTCTCGCGCGCGGGTCACCTCCACTATCTGCTCCTCCAGCTCGGCGATCCTAGCGTGTGACCTCTCGGATCTCCCGACAATCCACTTGACAGCGTTGCTTCCAAGCACCTAATTGCCGCTCCCGACTCGTGTCCTCGGCTCTAAGCCGTGAAGCTGCTGCTCCAGCTCGGCGACACGGGCAGCTCGTGCCTCCTCCTCCTCCTGGGCGCGCTTCCTACCGCGAGTGACCGGCATCTGCAAGGAACATGTTTAACAAGTTAAACACTTCTTCCCACGAGAAGAAAAAGAACGAACGGAACAGCCTATAAAGTACTACGATCTAGCTAAGTACATACCCAATAGTTATTTAGTGCAGAATTTAACATGATGCATGCTCGGAAACTAGCTATACGTACGGTAGTAAAGAAACTACGACGAATAGTTAGCACTTTCCAAACCCCAAACGCCGACCAGTTAATAAAATCTAACTATTCTACATCCTTATAGGCTCCGTACTCTCTCGTTGTCTATCGTATAACCGCGTTAAGTTTTGAAAACAGACTTGTATTGATGTACTCGTTGCCTCCGAACTGCTCCGATACCAGTTGTGACATCCCCTCCGGGATACGAGTATTTAGCGGAAGCTTGTCTATAATACAACTCGAAAGATTTCACAAAACGTCGTGATGCACCGAGCCCGTCGTACATCACGGTCCTCTCTCATCAAGGTGTGGGAATACGTTCCCACTCGAAGGGAACCTCCCTCCGGACATTGCTCCTCCTCGGAAAAACTGCCGTACAAGTCGTGATAACACGACTCATTCCTCGTAAGGTAACGAACAAACCTTGAGTATTCTAATACTCGGCAAGACCGACCCGTCAACATGGCACGCTAAGGCCGACGCCTAGTATGCAAAGGCTTTCCGGCTGTGGGGTTTACTCCTTTGCGAAAGACAGCATTAAAGGGTGGGTCCTTACTTTCGATATTTTAGCTCGGTATTAAGTTCATTAGCCTTGGGGTTTGCAACCTATCACTATTGCAAACAAGTTTGCAAGACAAGATAATATAGATCATTTATCCTTTCATCTCTCATCTACACCTTCCAGTATTTACTACGATGTGACGAGCTAAACAAGCGGTACTCATTACTGCGAGGGACAGCGATTCGAATCGATTTATACCAGCTGGCAAAACCCGACTACACGACGTATACGCATCACACCGATCGTATACGACAACCTTCCCGCTAGCACCTGACAGCAGACTAGCCATTTCCAACTCCCCGGAAGTATGGCGACGCCACGACTATCCTCGTGGTCGACCCATCTCCCTCCCGTGAGACTATCCTCTCACTAACAGCCGGCAAAAGAGAGCCGGCTACGCTACATCTCCGGGGTGATAGGGTACATCAGCTTGCTGGGCCCATGATACCAGCATGTAGTACGGTACGTTCAAACTTGTTCAACTAAGCCGACAACGGTACGGTCCTTGACCGACACGGACGGGGCTACCACCTTGCAAGACCTTAACTCCGTCTTTGCCCTTTCTCCTACGGGGCCCGTCCGGTCTCAACTTCATTAACACTCTCATCTCATCATCTTTAGTGTCAACACATAAACGCTTAAAGCCTCCATGCTTTAAGTGCCCTAACTAGCTACCGTTGCCACTATGAATTAAGCTTAGCCCCTATCGAGCTACCCGAACCGAGTATAGAACAAACAGGACGGAAACCTACCATAGTGCATCTAGGGTGTCAACCAAACCCTAACACCTAATGCACAAGCATAACCGTACTATGTGATAAAATAAATATTTAAAAACATAGGTAGGATGCACCGGGGCTTGCCTTGAGTTTGTTCGAAGTTAATCTCCTCGGCGGCTGGGTCGACTTCGAGATTCCGGCTCCGACTCGCCCTCGGGTGGAACCTCGATCACTTCGAACCTAGTCGACCAGCAATGCATCGCGAATCACGATCATGGATGCATGAATGCATATGATGAGAGGATGCAATGGTTCATGAATTAAGTCTTGCAAAATAAATAATGATTAATGTTTAATTACCTTGGTTGCTTTACGAGTTAAAGATAAGTATGTTCATTAAACAGTAATTAACAATTAAGTATGCTGATTAACACGTGTTTAATTAAGATCATCATTAATTAAGGTTATTTCCTCAATTACTTAATTAAGGTTACTAATTACTTAAGTTGAATAATTAATGGATTATTCTGATTTATTAGGCAATAATTAAATAATTTCTTTAAGTGATTAAAGACTAATACATTGTGATTATATAAAATAATATATTTAAGTTTAATTTTTTTGGAAAAAAATAAATTTCATTATTAATTTCGTTTGCTCGTCGCTCATGGCGGCAGGCGGCCGGAGTACGGCGGCGGTCGGCCGGAGCGACGCGGTAGAGGGTGAGACGGGTGGTGCTCGAGCTCCGGGGACTCGGCGCAACAAGAGCAACCCGAGTGGTGAGGTCTACGGCGGCCGGGACGGCCGGGAAAGACGCCGGCGGCGAGGTGCGGCTCCACCGAACGTTCGGCGAGGTCGCACGCGGCCCACGGTGCACTAAAAATCCTACGGTTTCCTCCTACAGCATCATGAGAGCAAGGACTACACCGGCGCCAACGTGGTTGACGTGAAAGATGGCCGGAACGGGGCCCGTGTCGGGAGCCGGGGGGAACCGGCGGTCGACTCGGGGAAAAAACCGGATTCCGGCCACCGTGGTTGAAAAAATGAAACCAAGAGATGGCCTAGAGACTAGAGAGTAGTATCGCGCACAACATGGAAGAAGAAATGAGGGAGATAACGCACCGGAGCAGGTGAATTTCGGAGCGGCGGCCGGACACGTCGGAGGTTGCTCGCTTTGAGAAAACGGCTTCGATCTTCGGTGTAGGGCAGCTCGTCGGGAACGGAGACTATGCGCAGCTCCGAGCACGAGCGTGCGGAGCGGCCGGTGGTGGTGGCTCGTCGGAAGGTGGCCGGAGGCGGCCGGGCGGGGTGGAGGACAGGGCGCGGCCCGAGCGGAAACAAGCCGAGGGAAAAATGGATGAGCTCGGCCGGGTTTTATCCTCCTCGTACGTCGGTCGGAGCGAGCCGCCGAGCAGCTGCGTGGAGGCAAGCTCCTGCGTGGCACTCGCGGCCGGAGGGCGCGCGGCCGGAGCCGGCCAGCCGCGGCTCGTAAGGCGGCGCGAGAGAGAAGAGAGAAGAGAGAGTGACACAAGGGCCCGAGCCATTTTACATAAAACCCCCGGGTTTCCGGCTAATTAAAAAACAGGTTTCCGGAGCTCCAAAAATTCCGTGAAAAATCGGGGTGTTCTTGAGAATATTTTAGACACTTTTCCTGTTAAGTCCAGGTAGAAATTCCAAAACATTTTTGGACTAAAAAATTCATAGCTAAAATTAATAAGGAGATTTTGTTTATTTCTTGTAAATGTTTCATAAATCAACATAATTCCAGGATAGGTTTATAAATCTTTGTTTATGATATTTGAGCCAAAGAAAAATGTTAAACATGAATTCTCTTCTTATTTTATTTCTTTTTAGCACTTGCTCTATTCTTTAGTTAATTAATATTTTATGTGCATCCTCTTCTCACAAGGATAAATAATTTCCACAAATGCTCATGATGATATGATACATGACATGAAATGCAGGTTCATTCCTTAGGGTTGTTACAGCCCTCCCCCTTACGAGGAATCTCGTCCCGAGATTCACGATCGAACGGCTAAGCGATAGTGCTACGGAACTCGGGGTAGTTGGATCGAAGAAACTCCTCTTGCTCCCGGGTAGCTTCAGCTTCCGAGTGGTTACTCCACCGAATCGAATCGCCATATATGTCCAATCGTCGGACTCCTAACGAAATGGCTACTCTAAGCCCATGAAGTAAAGCTTCATATTCCGCTGTATTGTTGGAAGCTCGGAAATGCATTTGTAACACATATCCGAGTGGTTCCTTTTGCGGGGTGAGAAGCACAACCCCAGCCCCGCGCTGAAAGCTGCAGGGACCCATCAAAGAACATCTCCCAATACTCCAGTGCTTGAATCTCCCGCGGTACTTGTGTCTCTAACCACTCGTTATGAAATCAGCTAATGCTTGTCCCTTAATAGCCGTTCGCGAAGAAAACGTAATTTCATATTGACCAAGTTCTATAGCCCACTTAGCAACTTGGTCAATTGCTTCTCGATTTCGGACAATATCTCCAATGGCAAACCCAGTCTTAACCTCAATAGGATGCGCTTGGAAATAATGCTTCAACTTTCGAGAAGTTATCACTACAACATATATTAACTTCATGACTCGGAGATATCGTATCTTTGATTCGAGTAACAACTTCACTTACAAAATATACCGGATGTTGCACCAGTTGCGGGTGTCCTTCTTCCTTCCGATCAACCGCCGAACCGTGCTCACCACATGGGTTGTTGCGGAGATATATAACTCGGATGGTCTCATCGGCTCTGGAGGCACCAATACCGGGAGGATTACTAAGGTATTCCTTGAGTTGATCAAGCGCAGCCTGCGCCTCGTTAGTCCACTCAAACTTATCTTGCATCTTAAGCAACTTGAAGAACGGAAGTCCACGAACCCCCAATCTCGAAATGAAACGGCTAAGAGCCGCCATACTACCCGTCGGCTTCCGAACATCTTTCAAGCAACTCGGAGGTTTCATGTCGATTATTGTACTGGATTTTTTACGGGTTAGCTTCAATGCCTCGCCATGACACTAGGTAGCCCAGCAATTTCCCGGAGCGAACTCCAAATACACATTTTCCAGGGTTGAGCTTCATAGAAAAATTCCGCAGATTCTCGAAGGTCTCTCGCGGTAAGAGAGAAGATCCTCGGTTTTCGAGATTTTACCACTATATCCTCAACGTAAGCTTCTGCGTTCCTTCCCAATTGCGAATCCAAGCATCGTTGTATACCACGCTGATATGTAGCTCCAGCATTCTTTAATCCAAAAGGCATAGTCGTATAACGAGTATGCTCCAAAGGAGATAATAAATGCGGTCTTTATTTGATCTTCAACTCTTAGCGGTATTTGATGATATCCTGAGTAAGCATCAAGAAAACAAAGACGCTCGCAGCCAGCGAGTCGAATCAACAACTTGGTCAATTCGAGGCAGCGCGAAAGGATCTTTGGGACAAGCTTTGTTGACATCGGTATAATCGACACACATTCTTAATTCTTTAGTATTCTTTTTAGGTACAAGAACCGGATTGGCAAGCCAATCTGGATGATACACCTTCCTAATAAACTTAGCTGCTAATAACCTAGTTATTTCCTTCTTAATAGCTTCCTTGCGGTCTTGAGCAAATCTTTGGAACTTATGTTTAAGCGGCTTCGCATCGGGACGCACCAAAAGTGCATGCTCAATCTTCTCCCTAGGAACACCCGGCATGTCGGAAGGCTGCCATGCAAAGATATCCCTATTTTCCTGGAGGAAAAGAATGAGCGCGCTTTCCTATTTATCCCCCAAGTCAGCCCCTATATGGGTGACCTTGGAGGGATCCGACTCATCAAGCTGAATAGCTTTGGAAACCACTGCATCGACCTTCAATTTCTCCTTTGCAACCTTCTTGATCGGGACTTTATCTCCCAGCCTTGCCTGGACTTCTAGAGCCTCGAGCTGCTTCTCGGATTTCTCGACGTTCATCCTCCGAATTGGTCCGAGAGGCCAACTCGGTGCTATGTACCTCACAAGCATAAGCGGTCTTGATGTCGCCTCGAAACGACAAAACTCCATTTGGCCCCGGCATCTTCGAGCATCAAGTATTGGTAATTCGGAATGGCCATAAACTTTGCCAAAGCTGGCCTTCCAAGTATACCTGGAAGATAATATTCTCCCTCCTGTAGTTCTCCTTCGTCCCGAAGATCACCGGCAGAGAAATCTGCCCCAAAGGATAGCTATTCCGCCCGGGTATTATACCATGAAATGGTGAGACGCTGCGCTCCAAATCAGCTACAGAAAGGCCAAGCTCGGCAGAGTTTTGGCGAACAAAATATCCAGGTAACTCCCGCCATCAATGAAGGTCCTCTTCAACCGCACCTTGTGAACAATGGGGGCCAAGATGAGTGGATATCTACCAGCTTTTGGCAATGCCTCGGGATGATCAGCTCTGCTGAAAGTAATGGGCACTTCGGACCATCGTAAGTACTCGGGTGTAGCGGGAGTGACGGCATTAACCTCTCGAAACGCCAACTTTTGCTTTCTCTTCGATTCGTAAGCGTCCGGGCCTCCAAAAATCATGTTCACCTCTCGAGCCGGTTCTTGGAAACCTTCATCATCCCCATTGTCATCGTGTTCTTTGTCCTTACCCTTGTCATCTCTCCGATTCCGATGAGCGGATCGGGGTGCAACCTTTAAGGCGAACCGAGCGAACGGCCTTAACAGGAAGCACTCCTTGGCTTTATGATTCCCATTATGAATCATGCAAGGGCCTTCTAGAAGTGTTTCGAATGACAATCGTTCTCTTGGACCTCTCTTAGGAGGTGGCGGCCGGTCTCCTCCATGAGACCGGTCGACAGCTGCAACAAGGTGATCGGCCTTGCGCTTGTTGTTGTTCTTGGATCCAGACCGGTTGCCTTGGTCATGCTTCGGTTCCTTCCCTTTGTTCCCGCGCAAATTGACCACGTTTGATTCTCCGAGCAGTATAATCATCTCGCTATCTTGTGAACTAAGGCTTCCCTACGAACGCCGGCTTGAAACGCCGCAATTACTTGCTGATCGGGAACATTGGGGATTAAGGCCTTCTTGTTGTAGAAGCGCTCGATGAAATATGTAAGAGGTTCATCGGGCTTACGCTTCAGCCTATTGAGGTCGAAGTAATTCCCTAGCTTCTCACAAGTCGCTTGGAAATTCTCTACGAACTTTTTGGTGAGGTCGCCCCAAGAAGAAATAGATTTCTCGGGCAGGGACCGTAGCCATAACCGTCCAGCCTGCTCCATGCACATGGGAAGGTAATTTGCTAGCACAAATGTATCTCCTCCCGCCGACCGGATAGCGAGTGGTATACATGCGTAGCCACTCAGCAGGAGGTGCTTTACCATCATACTTATCAATGGCCCCGGGCTTAAATCCCCTAGGGTATTTGCAAATGCGCAAATCTCGCGTGAAGGCGGGAATCACGGAGTACTCGTCATCTTCCGGACCGGTCCGGACCGGTGAAGGGGATCGTCGGCGAGGGTAATGCCGATAGTTTCGATCTCTATCATCATCGTAGTAGTCATAATAACGATCATCTTGATACCTATCTCCTGGTCCATCCCGACGATCATTGTTAGCCGGTTGTGCGGTCCGCAAAGGAGGGGGCGGAGGCGGAGGCGCCGCCCGGCGATCATTAGTGCCATGTCGAGGCTCCCCGTCTCTCGTCCCTGTCGTCGCGTTCTCTTCGACCCCTGTTATCACGACGATTATCTCATCTCGGCCGGTCATCCCGATGAGCATGTCGACTACCTTGCCCTCGCCGGTCATTGCGCGGAGGATTTCCACCAGGTGGCGGCGCCGAAGCGGCCGGTCCACGCCAAGGCGAACTAGTCACGTGCGGGCGAGGCGGGCAGGGTCCCGCGGACGATCATCCACATGACCGGTGCGACGTCTCTCATCTTCTTCATGTCTCCGACGTTCCTCCGTTCTCTCCGCATGGTGATCAATGAGGACGTTACGAGCATCCCGGTTGCCATTAAGCGGCACACGCAAATCTTGGTCCGGAGCTCGTTCATGTGCGTCCGCAATCGGGGTGTGTCGAGGCCCAAGCCTTCCTCCGGAAGAAGCTCCTTCAGACCGAGCTCTCATAGGCCGCTCCGAGCGAGAAACGCGAGCGGCTTGAAGATTTCGACCTGTCATGGACGAGTTGGTTTGTTTGTAGAG
Organism: Chloris gayana; assembly: GCA_031894775.1. Classification (NCBI taxonomy): domain Eukaryota; kingdom Viridiplantae; phylum Streptophyta; class Magnoliopsida; order Poales; family Poaceae; genus Chloris; species Chloris gayana. The sequence goes on from JAUNZO010000365.1 coordinate 180,053, forward strand.
CAGCCGCATCTACCAAACTCAGGGCGCGTTGCAACCCTGGCGTCGCATTGAAGACTTCTTCCGGTATTGTCTCGAGGATTTGTTTCACTCCCACAATATTGTGAATCGGCGACGTGAAGACCCGAGCGCCGTTTAATTCCACTTCGATGGAGCTCAAATCCAAAGCTCGCTCGACGAACGATGTCGCCTTCCACTACGACACCCACCGGTCCGGCAACGGGCCCGTGGCCGGGGAGCGATCGCGGAACGCTTCCTCCGGCCCGATCAGCAGCATTTGCGCGCGGATTTGCAAGTCGAAGGTTGTGGAGGTTGTTCATCTCTGTTCGCTTCTTCTTCTTCACGGTGCCGACGATCGGATTCTTCTCTCGCCGACCTTGCTTCTTCCTCAGCGGCTTCCTCATGAGTAAGTTGGCGAATGACTGGTCCTGTCATGAACACTTGGAAGAAGACCGGATGTTCTTCCTCGAAGTCATCAACGAACTCGCAAGAGCGGCTCGTCTTTTCGGATTGGGCTCCAATCCGAGACGCGAGCGGTCCGATTGTTCGTGCTAAAGCTGCGTCGGATCCGCCAAGTTCCGAGCTTAAGGTGCCAACCGTGGCAGGTGATCGCGCTTCGAAGCTGCGGCCCGACAACGAGTCGGATTCATCAAAAGCAATTTTCCGACCGAATCGGCTTCGAAGTCGAGGGACCCGAAGCGGATCTTGAAGCCGGGCTCGAAGTCGACGATGAACGAAGAGGCTATCGAACTTGCTGGAAACTCGCCGGGACCCCTACTCGGCGCGCCAAATGTCGAGTCTCACTCGGCACTAGTACTACCCGATCCCTCACGAGCGTGGAATTCGATGGTGCAACACGCGGAACACACAGGAACACGCGATTTTAGACATGTTCGGGCCCCTCGGATCGAGAGTAATACCCTACGTCCCGTATGTTATGTATTGTTTTTAGCGATTTGCTAATTGCAAGATCTCGAGAGAGTTTTCGCGGGGTCCCTGCTCCGCCTTATATTTCCGGGGAGTCGAGTTACATATAGAGTCCTAGTCGGTTACACGGATTACATATATGGAAACTCTATCTCTAGCTTTCTTTATCGATTCGTAGTCCTAACGGACTACGAATTATTCCTTAACTTGCTTCTTAAGTCATCATATATCGGTATTGGTATCCGCTCGATGTCCATACCGGTATATAGAATCTTCTGTCATCCCAGGCCGGTCAGGAACCAGTCTATTTGCTATCTCCATCACCTCAATCTTCATTGATTTGGCATGTCTCTACGCATACATTCCTTTATCGTTTGTATACCCATAAGGCAAGTATACGACACTACCCCAAGCAGCTATAAAGGGGAGACTCTCCTCTTTTCACACGTACACAAGCTCCCACACGGTGACACAACGGCTTTCTACACCTTCACGCACGCACACACCGCACTCTCAACCCGGGGACTTGGAGCACGCTTCTCTCCCACCTTCGTTGTAATCCATCGTAAAGTTGACGCAAGGAACACGAGCGTCGTAACACCCCCAGCTGGACGTAGGGAGCTTTCCCGAACCAGCTTAAACCTCTCGTGTCGTCCCTTGTATACCATCCGGCCTAAAACGCGCATCCTCGGAACAAAATTCTACTAGCCGGTGGTTCGAACATCGACAAGAATAGAAGTATTTTTTTAATAAATTGCTTTTTTTAAATATGATCCAAATTGAAAAACCATATTGTATTTCCTTACGTGGCTTTGTGATCCAAACCAAAAGAACATCTTTTCTCTTACTTGCTATGTTCATATGCGTGCTGGAATTTTTTTTTCTCATCAAAATTTGTGCTGCGGTTTCCTTGCTTGGCCCTACCTAAGTTTGCTTGCAAGATCCGCCACCGGCTAAACTCATATATTGACAGGCTGTTTGTTAACAATCACAAAGTTTAAATTTTCAAATAGACGTGCACCTTGCACTTTAAAATAAGAGATAATTCCTTATTTGGCCCTAAAACAAATGATGTTTCCTTCTTTGGCCCTTTCTCAAGTGAATTTCCCTATTTGACCTGAAATGTGTTTTTGTTTTATTCCATGGCCCTCTGATAATTTTCATATATACCTCACGGTGTTAAAATGAAAAACGAAATGGCCATTTTGCCCCTGAGCCATTTCGACAAGACATTTGGCTCCTCCGTCGTCATCCTCGCCACGCTAACACGGACTCAAAAAAAAAAGAAAAAAATACGGAAATTGGCTTTGCGTGGGCCCGAAGGGGCAGCTCTTCGGGCGAAGATGTTTGTCAATTTCCTGGGCGTCACCGCCGGCAAGGCAGGCCACAAAACGTCGAACACGGGCCGACGCAATCCTAGGACCTGGGCGCCGCTGTACGTCGTCCAAGCCGTAACGCGTCGGACTGCCATCGTTTGCGCGAGGCCGTCACCATCCGCGCCAAGCCGAGCTGCCGTTGTCCGCGCCACGCTCGCTGCACTGGGACGTCCTTGACCGCGGCTGCGTAGGGTCGCCTCGTGCCTGGTCGCCGCCATCCAACAAGCAGTCGCACCGCGCCCTGGTCATCGCCGTCGTCTGAGCTGCCGCCTTCGACCGCGTCTCACGGGATTGCCGCCATCTGCTGTGTCGTCACCGTCGACCGCGTCACGTGGTGTCGCTGCCCTCGTCAGCGCCGCGCCGCTGAGCCGCTGCCCTTGACCGCGCGCCTTCGTACTCCCGCCGCCGTGACCTGGGCAAGCCAATCGAGAGCTGCTTGAGCTCCTACAGCCGACAGAGGTAGAAGTAGGACACGCGCGCGGCCGCCCTAGGAAAGAACGGAACTGCAGGTACGCCGCTGGGAACGACGAGTCCATGGTGAGTGCCGCAAGCCCGCAACCATGGCCATCCGCAAATTTCTATCCTCCATTTTTTTTCTTTTTGAAGGAACCGTGCGGATGAAGGGTAGAGGGCTGAACGATTCTTTTACATAACCTGTAAGGGAAACTTAATGGTGGAGCCTAACAGATCACACGGCAGGGCCACATAAGGATGTCACAGAACGCCGGAGTAACGACGGTGGACGTCGCCGGCGAGCTCTCGTGGAAGTGAATTGAATGCAACACAAACAAAGTGGAAAACACACGAAATTGTGCTGCAAAGTGGCAGCGATTTCTGGGTTTATTCCTTTCTTTATATATTACGACTAGGACGCTGCTTCCGTCTCAACGCGAACTCGTTTGATTGCGTCTGCCGCCTGATCCTTGGAGAAAAGCAACACAATCCACATAAACCGACTGAAATCATCAATGAGGAGCAGGAACATCTTCTTGCCGTCTGGCGTCGGCGGCGTGATCGGACCGCAGAGGTCCTCATGGACCAATTCGAGCATGCGTTTGGCCATGTACTCCGCCTTCTCTGGGAACGGCGTGCACCAGTGCTTGCCGACGAGGCAGCCATCGCACAGCTGGTTCACCCAATCGTCATTTGCGTCATGCCACGCACCCAATCCTCATTTGCCATCTTCTTCAATGACGGGAAATTGAGATGTCCCAGGCGCGCGTGCCAGCGCCAAGCATCCTCCTCTGCGTGGCCGTGAGGCAAACTGGCCGTGCAAGCATGGCGTTGAGCATGTACAGTCTGTTGTGGGTGCGTGGTGTCTTTGCCAGGAGCCTCCGGTTGGTGTCCCGGATGTGCATCATGCCATCTTCAGTTAGCGTCCTGGAAACCGATCTCGTCGAGCTGGCCTACATTGATGATGTTAGTCTTGAGCTTGGGGATACAGTACACGCTCGTGAACGCCTCCGGGAGTGAACAAGAGGAAGAGGAGACCCCTCCGGACAGTGGAGACATAGAGATAGTCCGATGATGATGAGTGATCACTTCTTCTCACATCTTTCTCTTTCCTTTTCTACCTTTTTGGTGTCTTGATGCCAAAAGGGGAGAGAGAGAAAAGAGAAAAGAGGCCAATCTTATTTTATCTATCTATCTAGCTCAGCTTGGAACTTATGAAACTCACTATCTATATGTGGAACTATGTGTGTGCCTTTATTATAATAGGGCTAGTTTAATACTTTGCAAGTCTATGATCATGGATGATGAATGGTGCTTGGTTATTGCTTTAATGTGTAGTTCATGCTTATATTGCTATTTGTGACTTGCGTTATGTGGTGTGCAGCTCTTTCGCTCTTGTCGCTTTGGCTTTCACACTTATTATGTCATTTGAGCATGTTGTTTCAAGGCATCCCACATGTACAAAATATAGGGGGAGCTCTCTCACATGTTTGTGTGACCCTTGCATCTCTTTAGGGGGAGCTCCGCTATATTTTGGTAGTTCCGTTTTTGCTTTAATTGATATCCTTATCTCTTTTAATTATTTGTCACCAATCACCAAAAAGAGGGAGATTGAAGATGCAACTAGGCCCCCTAGTAGGTTTTGGGGGACAATTATTTTTTGCCACCCTACCGGATGGCGAGTGCCCATTTGCCATCCTACCGAAGGTGATAGCCTATTTGCCATCATAGACAGTAAAACGAGTGCTCTTTCGTCACTCGACATGTTGATCGACCCGCTTGTTAGCCTCACATCATGTTCGGTCAACAAGTCGAGTGGTGAAGGAGTGCTCGTTTTATCGTTCACGGTCGCAAACGGGCTATCATATTTGGTATGATGACAAATGAGCATTGGCCATCCGATAGGGTGGCAAAAAAGTAATTGCCTCGGGTTTTGATGATAAACGATAAAGAATTAAATTATCTAATGTATTATTGACTAAATGTGTAGTATATCAAAGCTTGCCAACCCACAAGGAGAGATTGATAACCCCTCATACAAAAGTGAAATGGATGGACTCAAAGTGGAGTTTCAATTAGATTTATAGATCTTTGAGTCTAGGAATGTCAAACTATAAAGAGGAGTGGATTAGTCTTTCATGCAGGGAATATGTGCTCAAGATTCAAAATTCAAGCTTGGATGAAATCTAAACCACTCAAAAAGTAAAAAGACCAGAAGTCCAAGGAGCCTAAGCATTCAACTCACAACCATGACGGAAGTTCCGTCATCGGTCGGAACTTCGAGATTTCCGGACAATTTTTACCGGAACTTCCGAGTTGAACGGAAGTTCCGACTTGGGAACTTCCACTCGGATTGCTCGCCAAACTTTCATAACGAAAGTTCTATTTTTTCCTATGGAACTTCCGAGATTTCCAGAGAGTTTTCTAACGCAAGTTCCGTTATTTGCCTATCCAAACACTACCAACGGCTCTTTTTGGACCTACTCCTATCAGATAGACCTCCCATCACGGTGGAAAAAGGGCTCGGTGCTTTTTGAACGCTCATCTTCCTCAAGCTCTTGCGCTCATCCCTCTCACTCCTCCTTTGAGATTCAAGTTCATTTGTAAGAGTCCCATCCCAAATCCAAGCTTGAGAAGCATCACTCCAACCTTGAGCACATCTTCCCTTAGCAAGCAAACTCTACTTCACTTGTTACTCTTGGAGATTTATTCTCCTAGATTGGCTAGGTCTCACCCTTGAGCTCCCAAGATTGTGGTGAGCCTTGGGAAGTTTACGAAGGTTGTGATTCGGCTCCGCAAGGAAAGGAATCAAGAGAAGAAGAAGAAAACCAAGTTCGATCCTTGTGGTCAATTGGTGAGGATTAGGGTTGAGAGAGACCCGGCTCTTCGTGAGCTCCTCAACGGAGACGTAGGAACCTCTTTGCGAGAGGTCCGAACTTCGGTAAACAAACCTCATGTCTCCTTTGTGTTGTTTGTCTCTTGCTCCTCTCTTCTTTGCTTGTGCTTCTTTGTGCCCAATCTACTTGTGTGGGACGTGTTTATTGATTTCCTGCAGGAATAACACTTCTAGGAGGCGAAGGAAACTTTCTATTCATACGGATTTGTGAGATTCCCTTCTGCCTTTCAATATCTTGGTTTTCACCCTAACCCCAGGACGGAAGTTCCGTGATTAGATAGAAGTTCCGACTTGGTTGTACTAACTAGGTGTTGAGTGTTATGATTTTCAGGAATTATTTTAGCTTACCTATTCACCCCCTCCAGGCAACTTTCGGAGGCCATCCACTCCTCTTCGACGAGCAGGAGCCGGCCGTTGGAGTCCTTCCTAGACACCGACAACTTCTTGCGGCACTCGATGGCGCGTAAATGTTCGGTGGCCTCATCCAGCTTGTTCAGACCGAGCATGGTCTCCATAGAGATCGCCATGCCCTCCAACTTCTCAGGGACCTCATGCAGCATCTTCTTGATCACATCTTTCTCGGATACTCGAACTCCAAGGACTCGCATCTCGTTTGCCAAAGTGTTAATACATAAGGCGAAATCTTCAACCAGCTTATCGGGTTTGAAGGTGATGGCGGTGAAATCCTGCTTTAGCTTCTCGGCGTTGGCCTTCTTGACGCGATCGACCCCAACCCGCATAATGCGGATCGCTTCCTACGCCTCATGCGCGATGTCCTTGACGGCCAACCCCGCCTTCATCTCCCGAGGCACGGCTCGAAGGAGCACAACGAGTGTGTTGCGGTCGTCGCAATAGTCGCCATCGCCGGACTCGATGGCGTCCCATAAACCCGCCGCCCGGAGGTTCATCCGCATGACCAACGACCGCCGATGTAGTCGTTGCGGCCGAGGACCGGGTAGACGATGCCGGACGTCGTTGATTTCTCGACCACACGCTCGACGACGCAGCAGCCATTGCGATGGCGTGCATGGTGTGGAGGCGGGGAGGGTGACCAGCGACAACGATTTAGCTCGTCGTTGGATGATACAACGAAGTGTGCGACATGGTTGTTGGATCGCGAACCTCGCTCTCGATACCACTTGTCGAGAGACGTCGGAGTAGCAACGGTGAACGTCGTCTGCTTCCGATACCACTTGTCGAGAACGTCGGAGTAACGACGGTGAACGTCACCGGCGAGCTCGTGAAAGTTAATTGGACACAACGCAAACACAGTAGAAAACACATGAAATTATGCTGCAAAGCAACAACATTTTCTAGGTTTATTCCTTCCTTTATATATTACAGACTAAGCCTTGGTGGCCTCTACTTCTACGGGCGACATGCTTGTGATCCGAGCATGCCACGCCATGACGTGATCACCGCGAGTGACGTGCACGACGCTATCCAGTCCCGCACGAACACAGCGTGCGCCAGACTGTGCGACTCGAGCACAGTAACAACCTGACGCCCCTAGCTAGCAGACTAGAGACCGATTTAGCCTAGCTAGCAGACTAGAGACCGATCCTAAATCTAAACTAACTGAACACGCACAAGGTTATTTCAACAAAGGAACCTAAAATTCGTTTTGGTCCAAATAAGGAAATTCAAATGAGCATGGGCCAAGAAGGGAAGCATGATTTGTTTTAGGGCCAAGGAAGGAATTCTCTCTTAAAATAATAGTGATAGTGATTCCACAAAACTCAAATACAGCAGGCTTCCTTTTTTTCCATATATGTAGAAAATGGACAATACGACATCAGAACATACAAAAGGGATTCTTGAAAACCTTGGCATCATTAAAAAGCATACGGTAGCATTAATCCAGCACCCCAATATAGAAATTACTCTAATATTGAGCAAGAAATGGATGTGTTGGTCTCCAATAACAAAGGCTGCACAAGGCCAGTTTGTTAATCTCTTTTCCTGCCTCTCACTCTTAACTAACTAACCTCTTTATTCGAGAATCACGCCACCGTGAGGCAGGAAATCTACCTACAAGAACCACATCTATGATGTTATTGTAGGGCTATCAACGGCAAGTCCCATTGTGTTAAGTCCATTGTCAACATAAACAGTTGAGCCAGTGATAGCAGAAGCCAACGGAGAAACAAGGAATGCAGCAGTGTTCCCCACTTCGTCTGTTCGATGTGCAATACTTTCATTAGAGAATAATTCTTAAGAACATTTGCATGGTTTCAAATTAAATAAGATAAGGTAATACACAGAAAGATATAACATTTCACCTGCCAACAGTTCCTTCTGCAATGGTGCATTAACATACGAGTACTCAATCATCTTCTCAATAAATCCAATTGCCTTAGCAGCTCGGCTCCCCAAAGGGCCTACGGGCACATCCAACAAAGGAAAATAAAACAATGACACACAATCTCTTATTGGTAAAGCGAGACATCCAAAACAGTTGTGGAGACATATACAAAACTTAGGGGAATAGCATATTATGTTAACATGTAAGATCAATTGAATTGCTTCAAAAAAATGTTGAAAAGATTAAAAGAATTGTGAACACTGCTAACATTCTTCAAAGAGTCGGTTACATTCCCAATGTTCCTTTCAAATAGGCATACCTGCAGATATTGTGTTAACTCTGATTTTGCCTTTTCGTCCAGCTTCAAAAGCAAGTACCTATAGATTGATTTAGCAAAAATGGTGTAAGGACATGAACTCATTGGAAAATAAAAATTCAACTACAAGAATATCCATTATCTTCAGGAAGATATACTCGTGTATCACTCTCAAGAGCTGCTTTAGCTGAACTCATGCCACCACCATATCTATGAGGAACAAATAAAAATAGTCAAACTCATAATAACTACAAGAAACTACTTTAGCTCAATATTATCTTCATCTTATAAAAGTAAAGAGAATATTTACCCAGGAATTGCCCTTTCAGATGCAATGTATGTTAGGGAGATGCTGGCACCACCTGGACAATGTTCAGACTAATGAATCATCGTTCACATTTAACAAAACGGCTGAAAGGTTTTATACATCAAAACAGAATTTCTGGAAAGTTCACAAAACCGCAAAACAATTCAGAGTTATTGTCCACTAAATATTTTGGCACGTGGGTACAGGTCACACTCTCAAACTACAGTAAAAAACAACAATGCTACTATCCTTCATCGGATGAACAAAAATAACAAAAGACAACATATAACAATTGTAGGTTAATCATGGTAAAGATCCCACATAGCAATGAGGAGATAAACACAGCAGGGGTGTTCCATGCTGTCTTCCCCTTCAAAAACTAAAAAAGTGAGAAGATATGCATTACCTGGATTCATTATAGGAAGGAAGTGTTGAAGCAAAGAAACATAGGAGTAACTGGAAGCTGAAATCGCAGCAAGATACCCTCTTCTTGATGTCTCCAACAAAGGTTTGGTTACCTTCAAACATGAAGATAGAAGACTGAATGAATCACAGACTATGATGTCAGCAGAAAGTGACATACTGCATGCACGCACGCACACAGATGGAGGATCAAAGAGGTGATTGTACCTCGGGACCATTGGCAAGCGAATGCACAAGTATGTCAATACTGCCAAAATCATTCTTCACTGATTCAGCAACTTCCTGCCAGATTATTAGAGAACTATGCTTGTAAATGCTCTAGAAATTTCATGAAAGCAAATAGTATCCTTGCACAGAACCTAGGTAGAAATAAGAAATTGAACTAGTTTGCATCTAACCTTAACAGTCCAGTTTGAAGATCCAGCGTATCTTTTGTTTGACATGACCTAAAGTAGAAAAATAAACAGCATCATAAATCTGAATGAAGAATTAACTAAGGACATGGATCTTACTATCAGAACATTACATCTTCAGGGACATCCTCAGGAGAATCATAGACAGCATCAAGTGGGTACACCTTAACAATATCCATAAGGGAACCATCAGGAAGCCTGTATCAATAGGAAGTTAGACACCTAGTGAATACCGATCTGAAAATACACTGCATATTTTCTGATACTAGTGCAGTCCTAAATACATACTTCCGCGATTCGTCAAACTTTCCTCTCCTCAGGCTTGTCTCAAATATGTTAAGTGCCTGCCATAGGGAGGATACCTCATGAGCTAGATCAATAGAAGTGCCCATAGAGATGAAATCAGCAAGAGTCCGATCAACATACAGGCACCCATGTACCAACAAGGATTTCAGCACCAGCTGCAGCAAGAGCTTTTGCAATGGCCCATCCATAGCCATTATCATCAGCAACTCCAGCAATAAATGCCCTCTTACCTGAAAGGTTAAAGGTGATGAGAACATGTACAATCATGGGGAAGGCTTATTACAATAAATCAGACTAACTACAAATCATTCATGCTTGTTTCTCCCGATTAAATAACTGAAAAGGCTAGAAACAAACAAATATAGCTCCATGGCATACAGTTACCGTGCAATTTCCTGTAAATGGACTCTTGATCTTCGTAACAGCTAAGAAGCATTTACCTTTCACCATTTTGATTAGCAAGCAATCAATGCTAAAGTGAATCTTCTTTTACCATATGTTTGTTTTAGGGAAATACAATAGGGGAAACCCCTACTGTTACTCATTTTTCATTAATAAAAGAACTATAAGTATGTACAGCAAAGGTAAAAACAACAACAGAGAAAACAGAGCCCTGAGCGGTGAGAGCTGCCTAAGTAAAAGCATCTACCAAAGCTAAGAAAATCTGTCTGTTCTGCTCCTTATTAAATCTATCGGAGCAAGACTTTACTCCTATAAAGAGGACCTTCCAGGATTGCAAGGAGAGATTGCCTCTGTTGAAGATTTCAAAATTTGCCACGTAAAAATGATGAAGATTTCCACAAAGAATTTGCCACCAAATGAGGCTTTGGCTTGGATCATCATTTCACTGAAGTTTGCTGCAAGGTTCCAGAAAATTCCAAGATGTTCCCATCAGCACCGTGAAAATGTACAACCTAGAAGGTAGAAGGCTGTCTCCTCATGCCCTGCTTCACATAGCACACAGTTGTAGCTATTGCCTTTTTATGTTGGGCCTCTTCCTGTTTAGGATGTTTCTCGTGTTAAGCCGATCCATTAGTAGCAGCCAGGAGAAGACTTGGAGTTTACAGAATTTGGTATCCCAGATCCAGAGGAAGGGTTTTGACGGCTGAACAAAATTTGTAGGGCCAGTGGCAGAACTGGACAAGAAAATAAGGGGGCCACGCAAAAGCAATGTTTCTAGGTTACAAATTTGGCAATTTACACTAGATTTTTTAGTGGAACTGGACTTTATCATCTATATATTTGCATCTAATTGAGGATTTTTATCAACTAAAGATCATGATACATTTCCATGTAATTGATTAGTTTCTGACTTCCTGCGAAGAACACGCCCTCTGCTCTCGACCTCAGCACCATGGGAACACATCCTAACCTACCACTTTTTCTTTTTCACTTGGGTATGACGTTAGGTTAGGGAGACCTACGGATTTTTTTATCACTTAAGAGAGCTACAGATTTTTAAAAAGAACTTAAGATAGCTACAGATTTTGAGACAACGACAAGAATTGTCAAACGAATGGCCGTCTTTTTTGTTCTGAACAACTGAACAAGACGAACAACGGTGAATGCCTGGGCAAAATGAAAAGAACAAACTATTCCATAACTAACATAATCACTGTTTTGGGCTTTTTTTCTCTTGAGCTGACAGGTTTAATCAACGAAAGGCCTAGAGGCCGTACTCCCTTTATCTGGCCCACGTTTGCCTTCTTTCTTTCCAGACAGAGGAAAAGCTGCAGCCATGGCGTCAAATAAAAGATAGCTGCCAATCAAATGGGTGGAAGGAAGGATTCAACGCTAGAATTAGAAGAGATGCCCATGGCCCCTGCCCCCCGGCAAAGTTCCGCCACTGTGTAGGGCTAGTTGTAAAAGGCTGAGGATGAGTATTTGGATGAGCCCTGGTTGTAGTGTCATTTATCTGCTTCCTGTGGTGGGTCTTACTGTATGTTCTGTAGTGTAGCTGATTTAATTGGATGAATTCTTGGTGAGCAAGCACTATTAGAAGCAGATGGAATTGTGTTTCACCTGATGTATGTCAATAACTGTTTTTTTTTTGGAAAAGGACCACCACTAATAGTTACTAACATTATACAACCAATATTAGGCTGTCCAGGAAATCAGCTATCTGATTGCAAGGACCACAGTAAAAAACACTACAAGGTTCTACTGACCTATGTTCTATGAAGTTTGGTTAACTATTTCAACCAAAAGCATCTTGTACTCTTAATCTGTTCAATCTCTTGTTGAGAAACAAAGACTTGTAAGAAGAAACTTTAAGCATTAATTGGAGTTATCCGGGAAAAGGTTGGAGTGGCACCTATAGAGGAGAAATCAGTTCAACATCGGTTGAGATGGTTCAGACATGTTCAACGGCGGCCTCCGGGGCCCCCGGTGCGTAGTGGGGTTCTAAAGCGAGATGATAATGTTAAGCAGGTAGAGGTCGACCTAACCTGACCTGGGACGAGTCGGTTAAGAGGGACATGGAGTGGAATATCTCTAAGGAACTAGCTATGGATAGGAGCGCTTGGAGAATAGCAATAGATGTGCCCAAACCGTGACCCTTTTTCTTTCTTCTTGCTTACCCTTATCTCTACCTTTTGTCTTGTGTTCTTTCTGGATTCTCCTTTTCGTGTTTCCTTTGGGTTTCATCTCTAGCCTACCCCAACTTGCTTGGGATAAAAGGTTTTGTTGTTGTTGTTGTCCAAAAGTCTAACTGTGACCGGTGAGCACTCAACTATTCGTACTTCTAAGGGTACAGCTAAAGGTTAAACCATAGCCATCCATTAAATGCACCAGTCCATATATGAACTAGGAAATGAGCACATGCAATAACTGAAAAGAATAGTAAATATTGTTGCATTTTGAATAGATGTTACCTCTGAGATCAATGGGGAGCCCTTGGGAGCTACTTTCTCCTGACATTGCTCTAACTACTACACCACTGCGCTTAGAGTTGAGAGACCAGGAGCAGCAGATTTTGGAGCCACTTGCAAACCTCGCAGTAGTACTGAAGGTGCGATCAAGTCGAGAAACTGTTGTCCTTGAAGCAAGCATTCCCTGTGAGGCCGAGATGCAGGGGCGAACAGCCGCTATCTGCATACCAGCAGCAGCAGAAGCACCCATTTTCTATTCTACAGGCTAGCCTGTCCAGACAGAACACAAACATCGCATATCAGAATAAGGATCCACCACCATGATGCAAATTACGTGGTTGAGTTGATTAATACAAGTACAACGGACGAATCATTGGTATTCTCAAATTCTGAAGCTCAGTAAGCCCTTTGCAAAGACATTTTCTGCATTTCGAGACAGATAAACTGACCCCTTGTAACAGATAAAACCCACTACGCTGGCAAGCAAGCTCAAATCAGGGATGGAGCAAGAATTGGAAGCTCAAATTCTCCCCCATCAATAACCACGGCACGAAATTCGAGCCCTCCTGAACTCATGACGCGAAAGGTAAGACTACACAGCCAACCGAAACGCATCTCTAACTCAGCTCGCAGCTTGCATCACAAAAAGATAGACCTAAGACCGGTACACCAACACAGATCGCATCCAAAAAGATCGGCCTCCAAAGACGGCAACAGCCGTGAGCAGGCAGGGGAAGTGACGGCCGCGGATCAGGGGTCGATCAACGGGAAGGTTGGAGGAGACACGACTCACCTAGCGCCGTGGAATGCGGCGAGGGATCTGAGAGCTCGATGCGAGGAAGAAGGTGAAGGCGTTGTTTTTTTTTTCTCTTCTGGCGGTGGGCGTTCTTGGAGCGGAGATGGAGAGGGAGCAGCAGGAAGTAATAAAGAGAGGGGGAAGGTTTTTCGATGATACCGAGGGGAGGGTTTGGAGCAGGCGAGCAGCAGCTGAGAAACCGAGGACGCGCTCCGTGTGCCTAGGGTTGGGCCCCTTTCTGCTGCAGTTGGTAAGCATGATGCGGCCCATAAATCCTAAAAAGGCCTGATCACGAGGCACAGACCCACAAGCATGGATTGAAATCTCACACTATAGCGAGAAAAAACTTCTGATGAAATCGGACCGGAAATCTGATTTTTTGGACGGAATTCCGGATTGCTACAGTATCCAGGTCCAGTTTCGTCCGGAATCTTGAAATCTTGGTCGTCCCGATCTGGACCGGGATTCCTGAATCCGTGAAAACCGACCGGATTCCGATCGGGATTTCAATCCATGCCCATAAGTTACACCACTGTAGTACTACTACCGACTACACGTAGTGCATTAGAGCATCTTTAGTAAGTCAAAGATAGATGGCCAAAATCCTTATTTACATATTATATAAAACGAAAATAATGTAAAAAGAGTGATTCAACCTCGATGAGGACATAAATCCATAAGATACAACCAACACTCCACCACTAGACATGCAAGATTCAATGGCAAGAGCTAAAGCACAATAATCAAATTTATGGCCATTTGACGCTTTGTCCCAAGGGTCGAAGCGTGGTGCTTGGTGAGCTAGTTAACGGGTTTGTTGAGTGAAGCCTAGGTCTCTCGTAGAAGAGATCCCATTTCGGCCCACCGAGCGTCGACTTCATTAATCATTTCCGTCCCTCCGAATCGGATATAAGGACCATTCGATAGGTCCCGACGAAGAGATCCCATTTCGGCCCACCGAGCGTCGACTTCATTAATCCTTTCCGTTCCTCCGAATCGGATATAAGGACCATTCGATAGGTCCCGACGGCTCATAGCCTCTCTACGGTGAGATTCCAACCGGAGAGTGGGACCCGGACTCAAACGCAACTCCGTGGTGCCCTCGACGCTTCGAACGTCCGGGTACCGGCCACTAGTGGACCCACCGCTCGTGCCCCTCGCTCGTTCCGATATTCAAGGCGACCGTCGAACCCTTCGATCGGGCCGGCCTTTGAACCTTGACGGGGTAGGGCCGTCGATGCGCTTTCGTCTCTTATCCTTGTTTACTTGGGGTCGTGAGAATCGCGGCTCGCCTTGCACCCGCCCCGCTCGGGTCGACCTCTAGGGTAAAAGGTCTTGTAGGGGTCGAGGCATCACCGATGCATCTTCCGCCTTGCCCCCGATTTAATCGAAAAACAAAACAAGCAAAGGGCAAAATGAAGGGGCACGGGTTTCAAAAGGTGTACCAGCCCGTTGCCCCGCCTCCCGAGGAAACAAAAAGGAGCGTATTTACCTCACGCCCGTTGTGGTGGGACCTAATGCCGGGAAGAGATGTTTCACCGTGCCGCTCGGGACGTGGCGACGATGTAGTGCATGCAGGGCCTAACTAGCGGAGCGCAACCATTTTCGCCATGTCGTGTGATTCGCGGGAGCGATTGGGCATTGCGATTGATGCACGCGTAGGGTTCGTGTATCTTTATCGAACGACAAACCCTAGCCACACGTTAGGTGGGAGAGGAGTTAAGGATTCCTACCTTTCCGGAGACGTGGCAGGCCCCATGGCTTAGCCCTCTCGTCGTCTCGCTTCTCGCGCTCAATGCCTATTTAGCGTGGACCGAGGGTGTGTCGTTTTCCCCTTATCACCGTTTTCGGCCATTGCTTCTTTTTGCATCCCCACTCCTCCGCCTCCTTACATCTCGTCGCCTCCTCCAGCGTCCGTCCTCTTTCTTGGCCTTAAGCCACCGCCGCTCACTCTCTTCTCCTTCCGACAAGGCAATGTGGGGGCTATCGAACATGCGACGGCGTGACTTGGAGGCGCTAGTGGGAGCAGGCCTTCTCCGCCCCTTCACCGAGCAGGGGTAGGAATGGTTGTTGCCGGAGCCGACAGCCGAATTGCCCCGCACCTCCCGATGGGTATGTTGTCTTGTTCTAGCTCTTCCACGAGCGCGGGATGGGCAGCCCGGGACCGACTTCTTCCGTGGACCGCTATTCCACTTTCGGTGGAGCTCCACCACCTCAACCACAACGGCATGCAGCAGATCCCCACATTTGTGGCGCTCTATGAGGGCTGAGAGGGCTGCATGGGCGTGATGCCGTGCCTGAACTTGTTCATGTATTTCTTCACAATCCGAGAGGAGAGGAGTGGCGGGGCCCCCACCGATATCGGTTGCGTCGGGTTTCGGCTCCGCGACAACTGCTCCGGTGAGTATATCCCGTCGTGGGTTTCGACCACTCACCAAGGGTGGCACAAGAGGTGGTTCTATCTCGCAGAACTGCCCGTTGCACCCGTTTCCGGAGTACACCGGAACGTGATCACCGAGGTGCCGGATCCATGGAAGTGGGGCTCCGGTTGGGATGAGAATACGAGATTAGACGAGGCCGGCGAGGCGATTGCATGGGCGAGTACCATCGTCACCCGTTCATGCTCGTTGATGGCCCGGACCCTTCCCATGTGGAGGGTAACAGCTCGCGACCGTGTCATTAGTGACACCGTAGCGGCGGCCAACCTAATGTCTAGCGAGGAACGCTGAAGTGGGTAAAAGCTGCAGACGGTCCCGATGCTCCGGCATGGCCCTTTGGGTGTGCGTCGATGATGCTGCATCGCGGCCACTTGAACTTGGTATGTATTTGCGCTCGGACCTTCTCGCTTTTCTTCCGTGGTGGTGGATCGCATTTTTACTGTAATTTGGCTAATTTCCTTCTCCTTCCTTATTCAGTCCCAATGGACCCAATATATCCAGCCGCTACGCGTGAAGTTGCCGGAGAACGCAGCCGAGTGTGCGACTAACCGCGGAACGAGTGACGGTAGCGGGACCACAAGGCGTGCAAGAAGGCCACGCTCAACAGGATGATGACCATGGAGGCCCGTTCGAGGGTGCGACAGGCGAAGTGGGATGACTACCGGCGGCGGGGGCTAAATCCCGACACCTCCTCGATGGTTACTTCCTCGGCGGAGGAGGAGGAGAATGAGAACGAGGTCAATGGCAGCGCGGCCTACTAGGAATTCTTTGCGGCTCGTGGGGACAATGCTGATGTCATCGTCCTTGATGTAGACGAGAGCTCTAGCTCCGTGGCTCCGGCGGGCGGGGAGATGTCTTTCTTGGCACCACTATCACCGAGTCCTCCGCGACCGTGAGGGTGGCAACGACTCCGTTGCCACCGAGGGAGGTGGCCTGCGCCGCTATCGACCCGGTTGCGGCAGCGCCGTCTCGCTATCAATCCCTCCGTCATCGCTTGGTCAAGTTCTCGAGGTTCCATCGGTGCTTCCGGAGGTGGCCGTGCTTCTGCCGCCGTAATCACCATCTTCACCGTGGCCGCTTCGCCACCACCTCCGTTGAAGCGTCGCAACCCCGTGGTTGCGGTGGCGTTGCCTCTGCCGGCAACGAACGCGTCGGCCACGCCGCCCACATCGTGCCCTACTCCAATTCAGCTAGAGGGCGGGGCGTTGAGGGACCGTCAATCTCGCCCCGCCGGATGCGCCTCGTACCAACCGGAGCATGGGATGCTCGTTACCTTCTCCCGTGGCGGTGGCGCCATGGTTGTCTTCCTCCGCCGGCAGCCATGCACCGATGACCCTCGGCTCCAAGCGGGCCCGTGATAAAGGAACGCCATCGTGGTCGCCGGCGCTATCGTGAAATTTTTCACGGACGGGCGTGCCCCCTCCGAACTTGAAGAAGACGCTTAAGAAACAGGGGGACACCTAGTCCACCTTCGAGGGTCATCGTTCCGCCCATTCGGAGCGAATCGTTCACCAAGCATCATTGCTACCACCGAGAGCTCGCCGCCTCCTCGCTCCTCACGCCGTAGCCGATTAAGTTGATGCCGAGGAAGGACCTTTGGCCCTTGGCAGCCGATTTCGCCGGTTTGGTGAAGCTCCATACCGACAAGTAGACGCGAGTGACGTCCCACTTCGTGTCGGAATTGGATGTGGCTTGCATGCGTCGGGAAGAGGCCGAGGCTTCGATGCCTATTCCCGAGCAGTGGTGACCAATGCGGAGCGTGTGGTGGTGATGGTGTGGAAGGAGTTGGAGGACGCCTTGGCACGGATGGAGGGTAGGGCCACGTGGCTTCAAGCGATGGAGGTTGAGCGTGCGAAGGCCGAGGACGCTACCAAGAGCTCCGCTAAGGCCGCAACAGCGCACCCGGGGCCACTCCAGGAGCACCTCACCAAGAATGATGGTGAGCTTTGATGTCTTTGCACTTGTTCTTACCTACTTCGCTTGCTCTGCTTTTTGCCCGCTCCGTTTCGCTTGTCGTTGATCTTCCTTGTCCATGCAGCTCTTGAGAAGGAACTCGCGGCGGACAAGGAGTTGTTGACCAAGGCCGGCGAGGTGAGGGAGGAACTTGGAGCCATCATGTCGAGGGCAACCCAAGAGCTTAGGGTGACACTTGGCTGCGGCACCATGCCGGCCGAGCACCTCTATGCTCCGAAGGCGGTGGCGCGGGAATCGGTTCGGAGGGGTGTGTGCTTCGGCGTGCACACCGCCTTCTAGGTCCTCTCAACCAACTATGAGCTGGACCCGGCAACGATCTACACCGATGGCCCCTTCGAGGACGTCACCGTGGAGGATCTCCAACCGGTCCGCGATGAGACCCATTCCTTCGCCTAGGCCCCGGCCAACCAAGTATGAGGAGGAAGCTCTCTCGTTGGCTTGCTAAGCGCCGAGGAATGGTAGCGCTTAGCCCACCGAATACGATGAACTTAGCAAGGAAAGAACGAAAGAATGAGTGACAAGGTAACAACTCTTGATTACGAGGTTAACTTGGTAATTACTTGTGTTTTTTTAGGTAACTCTTGGTCTCCTTTTATAGAGGGAACCAAATATTTACATGATCATCTTGCCCTTGGCCAATCGCCCCCAGTACAACTTAAAGTTTGTAACCCTAGAACGACCCAAAGGTAGTCTTCGCACTAAGTCTAGTTGTCCTCGGTCGAGCCGAAGCCAAGCCGGATGGCACCGGGAGGTGAGGCCGCGTCCCCACCTCTTGCCACCGCTCGGCTAGATTCGCTAAGGCGTCGTGCACCTCACGGTGAAGCGTCGAGCCCGCAACCCCACGCGTGCCTACTTTGCCCGGCCTTCCACTCGGTTCCTTGGCGGTGAGGTGCCGAGCTCGCGATACTTCGCGTGCGGTCCTCTCCAAGTCCTTCGTTGGATTCCCCGAACATTTGATAAACAAAACAACTTAGTTATCATCAAGAATAAATGAAAAGGAGGCGTTCGTCCCGTCGCGAGGTGGGTCCCGTGACACGCCCCCAATAGTAGCCCCTTGACGGACAAGCTTGTGTTAGGATGAGCGAGGTCGCTCAAACTTCGCTCCGACGCGGGCTCGTGAGCGGGGGAAAATGCCACTTCCCCGCTAAACAAGGGGAAAACACTACTCCTCTTATTTGGTGCCGAGATTCCCGTTGTGCGTGACTTTGGGAAGCAAATCTTAGAAGGGATGTTCTGTTTGTGGATCCTTCGCTCATTTATGCTCTAATGAGCCTGTCGGGCTATTTGCTTCTTGTGTTCTTTCTCGCTGTTCCTAAAGTGGCCCGCTTCGCTTCATACGGTGCTACGTGTTGGCCTTTTATCGGTCGTGCCGCCGCTTTGCTTGAGTGTTAGACCTGGATTTTAGCCGGCACCTATATAAGGGTGGAGCGGTGAAAACGTTGAGGCTCCTTCCAGTCAATCTTCTTAACCCGCAGCTTCTTCGAGCTCCTCGCCCTCATTGGTTTCTTCATTTTCTTACCTAGTTCGCTTCACTTCGCCTTTTTCTCGTGAGTTCTTTTGTTTCTTCGGATTTTGTGTTTGTCGCTGGATTGTGATTAATGTGCTTTTGATTGCTTCTATTCGTATTTCGGATGGCTCGCCGTAGGGCAACTAGTACGCATGTGCATGATGACGCTTCGGCTGACCGCGAAGTTACGGTCGGCGGGGGCAATATTGGCACCGGGGCTCCGGATGCTAGGGCCACCGGGTCTCAAGAGTGGAAGCTTCGCACCTCTTGCTCGGAGGCCACTTACTCCGGTGAGGAGAGGGGTGACTCAAGTGTTGGTAACAAGCGAGACGTCGTTAGTGATCGGGTCGAAGACGACGACAAGAAAGGCGAGGAAACCGTCGAGGTTAGCGGCGGCGGTGGCGGTGATGACGAGGGAGCAATGTTGGTGTTTTCTTTTTCAAGAGCAAAGCATGTTGTCATGAAGAACAATTTAATCATATGGGGTTTTTATCATCTCATTTGTCACCCTCCACATAAGCAAATAGACTAATAGAATTGGTGCTTATTTTTCAGTTCAAATTCAAAGCTTTAGCGGGGGACAACTATATGCAACGAATCAAGCAAGTTCCAACAACAATAGCAACTTTCATCATTTCTCTAGCAAAGTTTCTCATCATAAACATGCATTGTTCGGAGTGAAAGCTCAAGCAAAAGATGATGATACATATAAACATGCTGCCCTAGATAGTATAATCACATTTGGTCACCCTAAGGTAGCTATTAGGGATATGTCATTGGCCATTCTAAATTCTAAGTGACAAATTACAAGTAATGTGACACCCCTACCTTGCAAAGCAAGAGGGATTGTCGCACAGAACCACATCGGGAGACATTCGACGAAGCGAACGTTCATTGCACATACGTTAACGATACATCCACCATTTTCGTATACATGTTTAGATACATGAGTGACATATTTTATATCCAAAGTTCAAGTTATTATTATACATAGAGTTCGAAATTCAGATTTCAATACATTAATATACAATGAGCGGAAGCATAAAGATAATATCGACGATAGTTGCCTAAAATGTAACACATCAAGCCCGTAGATGTGCCCATTTTTCTCGACAATCTCACCTGCATAAAAATGTTAACAACAAAGCCCCGAGTATCTAATATACTCTGCAAGTCTTACCCGACAAAAATGGTTTCTAAAACCGAGTGTGCAGGGGGCTAACCGGGCTTGCTGGATATTGCCAAAAACAACACCTTTGCTAAGTCTAAAATTCCATATTTTAGCCATATTAAGAGGGTTGTGATATAAATATAAATTTAGTGAGCAAGACTAACAAACATGGTTGCAATACAAAATTTAAGTGCTTCAAAATCAGCAAGTATAATATCCATATTCACTTTATTACTACGATGCGATATGCTCGAGACAAGTGGTACTCATCACCGCGAGGGACGACGATATATATCGATTTCATTGTTGCAGGAGAAACCCAAATGCACGACATACGCATCATTTAAGAACACGTATGACCACCTTTCACAAGATCACCATAGATATGAGCCGGGTCCATCCTCCGAGTGTGCGTTCCCCAGTGCAATCACGGTAGCGTCGGGTCCAAGGGTAAACAACACACCCTCCGTCTACTCACAAACCCGTGCATCCACCGTGACAAACACTTTGCACAAAGGGAGGAGTGACCGTCCAACACTATGACTCTCAAGTTACATCAGTTTATTAACTCCCATACAAAGGTATATATTTGGTACACAACTCAATACTTGCTCGCGGAGTCACAACGAACGGTCCTCAACCGACACGCACGGGGCTATGGCCAACAAGGGCCAAACTTGTCACCACAACCTACACATGCTCTTCCCCGTACGGTCTCCAATTTAATTATGTGAGAGGGTAACCATATTTGAACCTATAACGAGAGGTTTCCAAACCACTCGGTGTTGCTACCGGTGACTCATTTAAGCATAGCCATCGAAAAAGATTATACCTATCCAAAGTACCATAGGCAATAGGGAACATAATGCAACTAGGATTGCGATCAACTCCTAAACATAAGTGCACAATACATAAACATAGACATATGATAATTTAAACCAAAAACTAAGCAGGTGGGATTATGCACCGGGGCATGCCTTGGCTCTGCTCGAAGTTAGCACTCTCAACCAAGCTCAATTCAGCGGGATCCTTCGCGTGATTTTCTTTCTCCAGTCGGGGTCCCTATATGGATGCAATGCATGATGTGAGTATGGATGCATACACGGATATTTAATTCATGGAACT